>QODF01000037.1:570193-681378 GCA_024372805.1 Oostethus manadensis | reverse complement strand
TTTTTTTTACATTTAAATGTACCTGCACTATGTGCACAGCTGGAGTATTTACCAAACTGTACCGGCAGATTTATTCATCACTATTATAACCAAAACATTTTTTTTAAATAGCGACGGCTAAAAGTTTTACAATGGGAAGTTTCCCTGATGAAATCACTGATGGATTTATCTCTCGAGTTGTCTCTGGCAAACTTTTTTGCACTTTTCAAAAAGCAGGAACAAGCCACGGGCGTCGTAGCGATGCTGGCGTTTCAGGTGGCTGATAAGGTAGCTTGATGTTTTTTGTCTTTGCAGAGCATTTGGCAAAATGTTTTCCCTTTAAATAGTCAGGAGTCCCACAGGATCGACGCCATGTTTATTTATCATTGAGCTCAGGGGGATGTTACGACAGGCCGTTTGCAGCAGCACGACACAGAAAAGGAGCGCTTGATTTGCTCACATTAACCCACCTACACCAAAATAGGGTGATCTTTTTTATTTATTTATCGGTATGACGTTATAACTCCTCATAGTGGCCCGTAAATAAATATTTTGTATTATTTATTCTTGATATTTTGCCATTATACAGTATGACAGAAGAAGGTTTTGGTCCAGGTGAGGAACCAGATGTGGGTCTGGAGCTGGAAAGCTTTAGTGTTTTAAATCATCTTTTTTTGCTTCTATGAGACAAACCAAAACAGAACAATGTGGAAGTCAGAGGTGTCCTTGATAGCCAGAAAAAAAAAGCTTTGCGACGAAGAAAAACAAATAAAGCAGCGGGTGTGGGATGGAAAATGAAAATAAAAAACACAACAGCAAAAATGAGTCAAAATATATATATATAAAAGTGGTATTCTAACAAGGAAAAAAGGTGCATGAAACTTGAGGAAAAAAAGTATGATGAAAAATAATATTAAAGAAAAAAATTATATTGCGTTTTCAAAGTCTTAATAAGATGATAAACAAACAAAACTAAATAAAGCTGTAGTTTTTGGAAAATTTGGTTGGGAAAAAAAATTATGGGAATAAATTTACATTATGCAAAGAAAATGCAATGAGGAAGCAAGTTTAAATATTTTGGGGGGAAAATAGCAAAAAGCTGGGAAAAATCCAAAGTTTTAGCAGCATGGATGGGTCCATAAGTCATTGACCATTTGGGTACCTATTATAAAACATTGTATTGCTTGTATGCTAGCATTTTATCCAAAGCATTTCCACCACAAGCCACTAATGTTATTTACAGTCACTACTGTGATATTGTTGCTATGGCATGCTTTTCAAGACAAGAGTGCCAAACATTGTGGATGAAGCTTCGCAACGTGTGCCTGTGTGATGCTGCACAACGCGGGCGCACAATAAGCCCTGCAAACAATCCTTCCCTCTTGCGGCATTTATTTACCACACACCACGTGACGGAGTCAACTGGCCCGCGTGCCTGGGAGCTGCAGATCGGCTCAGGGGATCAATATCCAATAAAAAAATCAAGACTTTCCATGAAGAAGCCGCCACTACACCAAAGCATGAACCATCCTCTGCATGTCAGGAGTGCTTTGCTGCTTTTAAGGCTCTACCGCAAAACGCCAGACAAAGATCCTTCATATAACAACAGCTGTTTGTGAGCATCTGCTACAAAAAATGCAGTATGTCCTTCCCAAAATGGGGAATGAACAGTGAACACTGAGAGTTACGTAATGTGCACTTACCTGTACACAGAACACACAAAAATACGCTTTACACAAACAGACAAATGCCGCCAAAAGCATGTTCATTGGATGCTAAAAAAAAGAGAAAATAACAGCTGCAACAATTAATCGATAAATCGATTATTAATCAATTATCTAAATAATCTCTTCCTAGTCGGACCCTCGCTTTTGGAGGGAGTGTGGTTTGGGATGCATGGCTGTGTTCACCACAAACATCTCCTCATTCTCTGTTTCACTCTGATGCAGTTATCCTGTCACTGCAGACTAATGAAGATTTAATGTAGATTTGTTGCACGTGTCATCTGGATGGTCTTTGTTCAAGAGGTTCTGTTTCTTTTCTCGTTGTTTTTCTTGTATGTTTATCTTTATTAGTATATATGTATGTATGTGTGTATACATATATATGCACACTGTATGTGTGTGTATGTATGTATGTACTGCATGGATATGTGTATGCGCACAGTATGTGCATGTATACGTGTACGAATATGTGTATATGTATGTATATATGTACGTATATATACATATATATATGTATATGTATGTATGTGTGTATATATATGTATGTATGTATATATATATATATGTGTGTATATATATATATATTAGTGCATTACCGCCCCAGGGGAGGGCAGCTTGTACGGCAGTGCAGTACATTCATAATTCTGGGCAGTACTTTCCAGTTTCAAGTCCGGATTTTGAATATTTTTTCCTTAAATGGGATGGAAATATCTTGGAAGCCATAATCGTATTATGAATTTTTCATATAATAAGGTTTTTGTAGGTCGCGGGTTACACTGTATTTGAGAAGTTTGGGTTGAAAAAAAATTCTGCACTTTGGCTTGCCACTGCCGCACGGTGGCCTAGTGGTTGGCATGTTAGCCATTTTGGAGATCTGGGTTTGACTCTCTCTGGGTACTCCAGTTTGCTCCCACATCCCAAAAACATGCGTGTTTGGTTCATTGGCGACTCCAAATTGTCCGTAGAACTGAATGTTGCCAACGTGAATGGTTGTTGGCGACCAGTCCGGTGTGTACCCCGCCTCTCGCCTGAAGTCAGCTGGGATAGGCTCCAGCATACCCCCGCGACCCTACAGAGGATAAGCAGGGTCCCATAAGCATTGGTCTAAATGACTGGACTGCTCGGCTGTTTTGAAAAACTTGAAAAAAAAAACTGTCAAAGATTTATATCTAGAAATTCTGGCAGGATATTACTCTTGCGCCTCGCCAAGACACCACTTTTGGTGTCGGGCTTCATTCAGTATAGCTCCGTCTTGGCTTTAGGACTGGAAGGTGTCAGGTTCTAGAGATGTTGACCTACTAACACGACCAGCCTCAAAGCCATTACCACATAATGGATTACATTGTAACGCTTAGAAATCGCTAAATCTATTACTTTTATTGCGTATGATCATTTCAGAAGCCATCATCTATGCCCCCTTTTTTTTCCTTCTAAATCGAACGCTCCTTGAACGCAACACGTCATCTTCTCTGCCAGGCGTGACCTAAATCTGTTGAGCAAACATCATGCGTGCTGAAACAAACAACTGCACCAACATGTTTACGTTACGTTCTCTTTGAACCCGTATGCGTTTCCATCTGCTAACACGATTATATGGCTTCTGGCCGAGCGAGTCCGTGACACACACCCTCGTCCCCTGCCCCGCCTTAGAACCGACGTGTCTGTGTGAGTGAGGTATCCACCGCTTTCCCGATCCTCCTCGTTTGCAGTAAGCCTGTAATAGGCTTTTACGTTGCGGTGACAACAGCGGCAGCTATCGTTCACCCCCCGCTCACCTCGGGCACAGCCAATGAGCCGTGTTTTTCCCCCCACCGGTGGCGGTTGAGTAGCTGCTAAAACAAACCGACAGTAAAACACGCATGCCTGTTTTTGGACATTCAAGACCCCGCATGGTAACATTTCCTTTTAGCCCACTCATTCCGGCAATCCAAGGCGTGACTCTTGATATAAGATATCAGCACACAAAAACACGAATCGGATTATCAAAATCTCCGATATCGGCACTTGGATACAAGCAGTCAAAACTTGCCGTGCACAAGTTTCTCCAGGTCCAAATTCCCTGCACATTTAAAGCAGTCGTTATCGTATATTACGCCTGGCTGCCGCTACATTGTGGATAAAACACCAACCACTTGGTGCAGAAAAGGTCAAATATCCATAATAAATAAAAAACAGTGAGGTTGAACTTGAGCCATGAAACAAGACTACTAACACTGGTACTGTCTGCGCTTCACAAGGAACAGCTTTGAGAAGGCTTCACTACACATCTTAAAAGAAGACCTGGGGTTCTGCCAACCTCGAGCTGTGAGTTTGATCGTTCTGTTTTTCGTCAGTGAATACGCTGACCGGTCATGATGCGTCTTTTAAGATGTGACTGTAATGTTAGCACTTAAGATCACACGGCGGCGCTAGCGTTGCTGACGTTTGCGTCCGCCTGTCCCGCTTGACAATTTTACCCGCCGTCGTTGATTCTCGCCACTTTGCGACCCGTATTTTTAACGGCTTCACTCTACCACCGTTTAAAAAAAAATACTGTATATTATGCTGTTTTGTGGTTGAATACGGCCTATTATTAGTCAGAAATGTGCATATTGCAGCACATTTTTGATATTTTTTCCTAAATTCAGCATTTAAGCATTTAATTCAGCAATGTAAGGCATTCATAAGACGCATCCAAAAACTCTGTGAACGATATGTAGAATTCTACACTGGTCGCTAGGCGTCAGTCAGTAATGTTACTGACACACAAACACCAGACTTGGAGCAACAGGCTTTTATTGCAGGTTTGAATGATCTCAAAGCAGGAACAATAATCCCAAATAGTAATAAAAATAATAATAAAAACTTACTTACTCAGTTCCCCTAGGGATCAGCAAGTCTTATTTATGTCTTAAATAGCATATTCAATCCTATCATGTCTACTTTATTGGCTACTAGCAGTGTAAACATGACTATAGGGGTGTTACTTCACGCCTGGAGGGCTCTAATTATGTTAAAAACCCTATTAGGAAGGTTGTCGACAGGTTTGAAAATATCTGATGCAAATAAAGAATCCTACTTTGCAACCAATTAAGTGCGATAAACGAGGGCTTACTGTATTGGAGAATTGCCTGCAGCATTTTGCAAATTTTTGCCATTGTGAGTTTGAATGTTGCTTGCAGGTACTCACAGGCAATTGGTCAAATTATTAGTGAATTTAATTGATTAATAACGTACCACTAGGTGGAGCCGACGTACCAACAGTGGAACTCGTACCACAGTTTGAGAATGAATAGACCATTGAAATGATCTCAAAATGTCGATAACAGGGAGGAGCAGCAGCTTGGAATGTTTAAATATGTTATGCTAACTTGTTTGCTTGGCGAGTTGACGCGATAATTAGAGATCATTCGAAGTTTGCAAGCAACAGGATGGCGCACGCTAACGTGCACTGGACAGAACGGTGCAACAGCCTCATCGTGTGTGTTTGGCCTGACGCTAGCGTTTTGTGTAAACATGAGAAAATGATTAATCCAGACCGCATACATCCATTCTGGGCCCGATTTGGGCTCTGACCTCTGTCCCGCACCTCATTACACAACTTTTTCAACGAGCAGAGAAAGACGGGAGGCGAATAAAGGAAGCGCCCGTAGCAACACAGACGGGAATTGAAGCGCACATTTTCCTTACTGAAGGGACTTGAACGTGGCAGATGTACTTAAAGTCAGTCCTTAACTCGATTGCAATCGCACCTCAATTTACATTTAATAACCACCAACTGTCATCGTGCAAAATGTTCTTTTATGAGCCCATGTGGATGTAGAACTTTTCAAAAATGTTTGTTATGTTTATGCACGGACAGGAATATTTCCTGATACTATCCTAAGTGGGTGGATAACGTTTCAAAAACTGGGGGAAAAATATTTTTTGTTTTGTTTTTGTTTTAACAGGATTATTTGCGATCTGGACAACTTTTCAAAAACGTTTAGTTTTTAAGGTTTATGTTTACTTTTCCTTTCCGTGTGAACGGGAATATTTACTGATGTTATCCAATGTGGACAGACAACTTTTCGAAACTTTTATTTTTTTAAGTTTTTGTTTAGTTTTCCTTTCTGTGTGAACGGGAATTTTTCATGATGCTAACCCATGTGAACAGACAAGTTTTCGAAAGAGTGTATCCTGCCTCTCGCCTGAAGTCAGCTGGAATAGATAGACAACTTTTTGCAAAGTGTTTTTGAAAAAAGTTTTCTGTTTCCATGTGAACAGGAATATTTCCTGATGCTATCCAGTATGGAGGGAGACATTTTCAAAGAGGTTTGTATAGACAGAAATATTTTGTGATGCGATCCAGTAGGTGTGTCAAGAAACAAGATTTCAACATTTCAAAGTAAAAATATAACAAAAAATATTTAAAAAATAGGCCAATATATTGCAGTCTACTACACTACACTCCGTGTGTGTGTGTGTGTGTGTGCTAGCGGCCCCGCCTACACCCACCGAGACAAAGAGACTGTGTGACTGATAAAAGGTCTCACTCCGTTCGTACACTTGTTCTGTGGAACAAACGCTCCAAGTTGCTGAATCCAATGCACAGAGTGAACCCTCTTCCTGCGTGTTTGGAGGCGAGAGTGGCAGGTGGCAATACATTGGCATTTTTGTTTTGGTTTCTGCTTGGACAGGGCAGCTGATGGACAACAAGCTATCATATCAGATTTGAGGCTGGCGGCGGTGGCGCCCATGAGGGGAGGAAGCAAGCACACCCGGGACGCCAACAATCAGCCGCCTTATTCGACAGATGGATCGGTGCCCTGAGAGCTGGCGGTCACGTGACCGTTGGATTAGCATTAGCCCAACTGAAAGCAGGGTGGAGGTTGGAGGATGGGGTAGGGGGGCATGTCAGCACACGCTTCCTGATGACTTCCCTCACACGCGTATTTGCCGTTTCCCTTTTTCGCTCAAACCATCAAACTCCACAATTTGATCACACACACACACACAAAAAAAATTGTCAACCGCCTTCCCGTTATCTAAGCCTTGACGGGTCTTACACCTTTGACTCATCACTCAGTCACATCGACAACAAAAAAAAACCCAGAGAGCTCACTTCCAGCTAACTGGTGATGTCAGTGCTGAGAACAGGTCCTCCCCAACTACCCGCCAGTCAAAAAGCACACAACACGGGTCGCTGCGAGGGCATTGCCTAAACCGGTGTCTTAGCTGCTAGCGATACAAAAACAAATGCGAGACCCGATATCTGTCCACTACTTTTTATATGTAAAAACAAAATCCTCCAATGAACACAATTACCCAATCAAGCCTCCCAGAGTTGCTGGATGCCACTTTCTCATGCACTCTACATCATCACTGAAGTTCAACAATAAAGTTTTCATGCAAAATAACTTGAACCACGCAGCAAGCAAGCTTAGTCACAGAGCAGAAGCCCTTCCTGCTCTCCAACACCCATTTCTCCAATACACTCTACCCGCCTGCTCGTTTTTTGTCATCAGCACCCAACCGTCGGCCATTGCCAATCGGCCCCCGTTGATTTTATTGTCAATTATTCTCCTCCCATTTGCCAACTCAAATAGGAAGCATATTATAAAACACGCTAACCTTTCGCCACAAAACATATGGACGGACTGACAGGCGGTCCCATGCACCGGCCACAACATTAGGTCCACCTGCACAGCAATGAGAACTAGCGGAACTGCAAATGTGAGCAGCAAACATGACCTGTAAAAGCAACAAATATCAGCAGTAAACTAAAGAAAAAACTGCAACTATAAACATTACATTTTCATGGTCAGTCTGCAGCAAATATAACTCTTTTTTGGAGTTTTTTTTTTTTAACTTGCACGTGTAATACATTAGCAGCAAATGTTACTACAAATACTACATGGTATTACTAATAACAAGTAGAAGCGGCAAATCGTATCTGCAAACGTTAGCACCAAACATAACTTCAAATATAAATATATATATTATATTTGTTTTTTCTTCTTCTATGGTTTTCCTTCGCTCTGGTGAGGAACTCCTCGTCAAATTCCCAAGAAGGGAATAATGCTGTAGGGTTTACTTTGGCTCCCAGCATGCATTGCGGCGCTTGGTTATTTCCCATAGTAGTGGTAGCTCTACTGTATTTGTGTTTACTTACCTGTTACGTGCTTCGATGTCTGGTGCTTTCATGTATTAAGGAGGCTGTAAGTTCTGTGTGACTACTCGTGGTCCCCCAATAAACGAGTCGTCTCGCGGGCCGCGAGTTTGAGACCGCTGCTGTAAACACAAGCGTGTTGACAGTAAAGGGCAGCGAACACACGCATGGGAAGGAGCGGCGGCGGTGTCTTCGACAGCCTGTTGATCCAGCCGAGCCTCCGAGGACGCCAAGTCCCCCCGCTGGCTTTCAACTTAGTTTATAAATAGCCAAAAGGCGAGAAATTCGCCTCGGAACGTTTGACTTGTCGTTGAACAGCAAGTGGGAGCGCAAAGCCAGACACACACAAACACACGCGCGCGCGCGCGGCTGGCAGATGTGACTCGTACCTCCGTGGGGCAACTGCCGCGGCTGTCCTGGGCTCTGTGCGGCCCCGAGGTGCGTGGAGGAGGGCGAGCGGCGGCGGCGAGCTCTCGGCAGGTCCGTCAGTGTAGTTTGTTCACACTTTTCCTATGACCGCTCGCTGCGAGCTGGGGCGCGCTCGTTTACGCCCCCGCCCCTCCCCTCGCTCGTGCTCTCGCTCTCCGTCGCTATCACCGCCCACTTCCGGCCGTCAATCTAAGTCAGACCAAACACTCTTTGTATACTACTATTAATAACTATTTAAACGACGTTTTAGCACTCAAACATCACCTTTAAACTTGTTATGATTGTAAAAACCTACTTTTTCAAACTGCATTAAATAATACAGTATTGTATATATTTATTATGGCTTTTTGTACATTTTATTATTCCGTTACACCAAATGTGGCCCATGCATGACATCAGTTCGACATGAAAGGTACTTCAAAATCATTTTTACAGCAGATTACTGAAAATATCCTTCGGTATAGAGGATCTTTGAGCGCACTCCAGACACAAAGGAGCTATAATCTTTCCTTTATAGAGGCAGTTTTAAACTATTATTGACATAATGTGTACATAAGATGTGCCTCAGCAGCCATCTAGACGGGCATCAAATGATGGGTTTGTACTTGTACAGTACAGTACTTGTATTTGCAATATTCTATGTTAATTAATGTGTTGAGTGCACTTTAAGTTGCTGAATAACAATGTAAAATGTAATCCAACATTTAACCGATTTTCAATTAAGGTGCCGGCCACTCCCAAACTGAACAACAGCGACGCCCTGCGGTGTACCAGTGAACTTTACCTCATTTCATTAAGACAAAGGAGGTGAAAAGTGAAATGTTTGGGATAATTTACTTGTCAGTGTTTTATTGTTTAGAAATTATTTTTCAATTAAATGTTATCCCCCTTACCCATTTAACATCACAGTCATTAAAATACATGGTGACGATAATTTGCAATTGTAGATAAAGCGATGAACACAAAATGAACTCTTCTGCTTAATTGATTTTTTTCAGTATTTTTTAAATGTTATTGATTTAGAAGTCAATTTTAATTAAATGTTTTGCCCCTTACCTTTTTAATGGCATAAAGTAATTGAAAGAAATTATGAATATACAGTAATTTGCAATAGAGATAAGGCAGTGGAACACAAAACAAGCAGGTCTCTTCTTCTCTTACTCAGTATGACACGCAAACGATGTCAGAAAACAGGACATTCAACTGTGTTATATTACAATAGGAAGAAAAATCAAAAGAAAAAGTGGAACAAAGAGTGGGAATCCCAGCAACCATAAAACATCATAACTGAAGGCACTGTAGTGATGCACACTGCAACGTAGGAAGGGGCTTTTTATTTGAAGTCTACTGCTGAGAAATGAAAATGACGTGAAGGGAAACACTATCTTTGTCATGGAATTCAAAATGAAAATAAGTAGTGTTTGTTTCAGTTTTTAGGTGTGTGTGCGTGCGGCATCCAGAAAGTAGAATGGCACTCGGTGGAGCGCAGACAAGTAAGCTTAATGAAAACAGATTTTAAAACTGTACTTTTTCCAATGGAGTTCTGCATTCTATTGCAGACTCCAACAGTTACTTAATATTAATTGCTTTTTACTTTTGCTTGTTTGCTACGAGTTCTTGTCACCTGGAATCCAGAAATATTTTTGGCCTAAGAAGCAAAAAATATATATATATATTCACATATTAATTTTGTTATATAGTTGTTGTTTTTTTTAAAGTTGCATCATGAAGATTACCCGTGCAATTGTCTCTATAGGTAAGAATAATGAGGGTATAATATAACCCTGATGGAAACTGTATATGTTGATGCTCTTGAGTGTGCATGACGTATACAAATTACAAATAAGACATTTCGGGGTGAAATTGTTTTTATTGCGTAAAAATAATGATTAGTTACAGTATTTTTCCTTTGTACAGAAAACCATTTTCACACATGGCAGTGGAGTGAAACAGCATTATCGTTTAAAAAATCGTTTAGTTTTTTTTGTTGAGTGAATTGAGGTGAGATGCAAATACTACCATCAAATAAGTAGACCGGTTATCACAGTAATGACAATGCTACAGGTACTAAAACAAGGAGAAAACAGTGATATTAAAGTCAAATAAAGAAAATATGTACATGTGATTTATAGTGCTTCACTATACGACCATTGCGGTAAAACTGCACTATGCTGTTTGGCAAGGATTAAACGTATGTGACACTAAAAAGGAGTTCATAGCTTATAGTACAACAACCAATCTCTTGACAGTTTCTTCTCAATAGAGAAAACACACACAGTCACAAAAAGCTGATGAAATTCCCAGAAAAATAAAGAGTAGGTAGAAAGTGGTGACGATAACCACAGAGCTCCTGTTATTTGTTAAAAAAGAGGACACACATACAAGAATAATGGACCTTGTGAAGGTGAAAGTCATCCGGAGTGTCAATCATCTTCATGCCACAAATCTGCGACCACAAAACAGTCCAAGTTGAACTTGAAGGAAGTCCTCAAATTGGAGACGCCACGTCCATGTCCAGGGTGAGAGATTCTGTCAATGTGATGACATCACACAAGGGCAAAACGGTCAACGTCTGGTCGCTCCACTCACGCACCAACACAAATGAAACACAAAACACAACACATCCGTCCCATCACATCCAAACGTAACATAGCCATTACCACACAAAAGGTAATGTATCTGGTCGGTCCATTCACACACAGAAATAAGAGATAATCGTCTATCCATTCACTTACGCACATAATTTCTACAGAGGTGTAGCCATAAACAAACAAAGGGTAAACATCTGACAGTCATTCGTTTACATACATCATGTCAACATCAGCCTGTCCATTCATGTACACGTGCTGTAAACATCTGGTTTGTCCATTCACATACACAGACAAGGTAAAAATCTGTCATCCAGTTGTGTACAATGCATGTAAACATCGGTCTGTCCATTCATATACATATGCAATGCAGACATCTGGTCGGTCCTTTCTCATACACACATAGTGTAAACATCTGGTTGGTCCATCTGCATACATAGACAAGGTAAACATCTGCCGTCCAGTTGTGAACAATTAATGTAAACATCAGTTCGTCCATTCATATACATAGAAAATGCAGACATCTGGTCGGTCCATTCTCATACGTCCATAGTGTAAACATCTGGTCGGTCCATTCTTATACACCCATAGATTAATTCATTTTACATATGTAACCATCTATCCATTCATTTACAGACAATGTGTCAACATCAGTCTGTCCATTCACATACACGTAATTTAAACATCCGGACGGTCCATTCTCATACACCCATAGTGTCGACATCCGCATGTCCACCTGCTTAAACTGGTCATGTGTGAATGTCTGTCTGTCCATTCGTGTACACGCAAAGTCAAAATTTGCCAATGCGTAATTTGAACAAATGCTCGGTCCATTCACGTACACACAAGGTAAACATTTGCTTGCCCGTTTGGGTGCACACAATGTGAACATTAGTCTGCCCGGTCACCGGATGTACACATTTGGCTGTCCATTCACACAATACAACAAGCAGTTTGTTCATTCAAATAAGTGCCTTGTACCCTCTGCAGTTGTGCAAATACGGATATGCATGTATGGGAATAGAAATGGCCAAAATATATTGTAGTAGTTATAGTATTCAATATTTAAAAACAGTCTGGATGTTGGATTTGCGTCTGCTGCTGAGCGTACGAGCGTTTGTGTGCAAGCGACTCACCCAGATGTCCCGGATTAGCCTCGGCTTCGTTGGGCATCAGCGAGTCCAGAGTGCGCGGCGAGAGCGAGAGCGAGAAAAGGTCGCTCGTGTTCCCAGAGTTGGTGCTGCGGAGAAAACAAACAAATGACATCATCGGCTTCAGTACGCGACAAAACATGCTGACACACACACGTACCCCCCGGTGGTGTTGTGCATTATGTCATAGCCAGCTAGCAGGTTTTTCACACACACGCCGTATGGTATACTGTGTATATCCTAAGCGCCGATGACAGAAATGAAAATGTCCAAGCAGTGCATTTCTACTTGATGATGAGATGAGGGCGGCACAGGTACAAAAAAAAGCAGGATGCATCCGCGCACCCCCTTATGTTTTAACATTTACACCAAATGATATTTGCCAATTGTGTCGATTAGTTAGCTGCTTCCACACTTCAATACAAAAAAAAACACACAAGTGACACACACACACACAGAAACATCCCGTACATGCCCCCGCCCTCCCCTTCCAAGCGCCTACCCTGGGAATCCGTTCCCAATCAGCTCACTGTCCGGAAAGTCCATGAACACGGAGGGACACCTACGGAGACAGGTCAGGGATCTTTCTGAGCAAAGCTCACAAAGCAGGACCACAGCCAGGGACACATTTCAACTGAGGCGTACAGGAGTTAGTCCACACACACACACACTCACACACAATGCTACTCACTACCTACTCTACTCTATCATTTCTGACCCTTTCAGGCCACCGTACGGTCAACAAGGGTGCATGTGCATACAGCGTGCTGTCTGGAATGACTTGTTTTTGTCATCAAGGCTGTTTGTCACGTTGCACACATGTTCGTCCGTCCGTTTGCGTACACACACACACACACAATGTCAACATCAGTCCGTTCCCATCCACGCTTAATGTAAACACTGGACTGTCTAGTGACATAGAAACAACAAATATGTCCGTCCATTCCCATCCACACATAATGTAATCACGTCTCTCCGTTTCCTTCCACGTTATTGGCCATCTGTCCATTTGTGTACACATCACATATAACGCAAACACCATCGGTCTGTACGGTCATACACACGCATCGTGTAAACATGCGCTCCTCCATTCACTCCATTATCGGGCCTTTCTAAATCTGCGTCTTTTGCAGCAGTCTTTCCCCGAGTTTACCGCCTCCCGCCCAAACTCCACCCCCAGCCCTCCACCGGGTATGCCTCCCGCCGAGCGGGACCAATCACAGAGTGAGATCCAGAGGACTTCCGGAGAGCTGCCAAAGCCCACTTCCTAGCTCTGCCGGCACAGGAGTTGATCGTAAACAGTGATTTATCCTTTTTAAAATGTCTGCTTTTAACAGCTATGCATGGATTGCATGCAGGTGACCATCCCTCCATGCATACTCTATAACGCTACACACAACATTACTTTTGCAAAATAAACACAGCTAGGACACTGATAAATTCCAAGTAACGTAAAGGCGTTGGACTTCGGCAACAGTTTGGCGCCTAGTCCAGCTTCGTATTGCTAAACAAAATTAGCTTTCCCTCACACCCCAAAAACATTTCCTGGGAGCCATTGCTCAACGTTGCTAATATAAGGATGTTCCGGTTGCCTGATGTCAGCGTGCGGAGCCTACTTACTTCCAAATCTGCAACTCTCATCATCTAACATGAGAGTACAACATCGTAAGAACATTAATAGGTCAGAAAAGAGAAAACGCACACTAGGTCCCCTTTTACATCTGTCAGTCCTTTCACGTACACCCACATGGTCAACAGTCCATTACGACACACACATAACTCAGGTCCATTTTTTAAGTAAGCATACGCAAACATCTGTCCCTCCAATTACACTCGCAAATAAGATAAACACCTGGTCAATCCATTCACATATTAGGTAACCATCCACTTGGCCAGTCATTTACACACACAATATCGGTCTGTCCATTCACATACACACTGCATGTGATGACCACCCCGCAAAAAACATGCACCTCCAAATGTACATCCCAGTAGAGTCCTTGACTCATAATGAGAAAGTTTTGTTATCTTTAGCATATTCAGACATATTACAAAAAACACACAGAGACACAGAGAAAGGATGTTGTGTCTTTGCAGAATTTGTATGTCAATGCAGAAGAAAGTCAAGAGGAAAAATAAGTGGTACTCACGGGGTAACGCAGATGAACTTTGTCTTCAAGTATGGCTGAGTGGCTATTGAAGACAAGACAGTGTTGCAGTAAACCCAGAAGAGTACAAAAATACATATTATTACATAAATACGCAATGTGTGCTGCGTAGGCAGCCACGTACTGCTGGTGGAGTCTCCCGGCATCTCGGGCTCAGGAGCCGCCTCGGGCCTGCAGTACTTCCCAAAGGCTTCCTCCTTGGGGATTTCAGGGTAGAGGTACACCAGGGGCGAAACCAGGATGTTGGTGGCGTCCATGATTTTGTAGCCCATGATGATGTCGGCGAAGGACATGCTATTGAGCTGTTGTTTGGTGTAGGGCTCCACCGACTGGATCTGAGTCTTCCCTGGGTAGCGCAGAAAGAACGCCCCGTGTCACAAGACAGGAAATGACAGCCACTGCGTCTAGAAGCGGGATCGCAAGCTCACCGCTGATGTCCTTCTCCACCCACGTAAACGTGATGCCGCCCTCCTTGCTGCTCTCGCTGAAGCGCAGCAAAAAGGTGCCCGGGGGTTTCGGGCTGAGAATGGCCCTCTCTCTCTCTTTGCTGATGAAGCCCATGATATATCTGATGGCCAGACACAAACGCATTTAAAAACCATCTGGAGCGTTACACGTCAAATCCCCCCACGGGCTTACCCCTCGTTCCACAGCGCCAGGATGTACTTCTTGACCAGGTCGATGATGTTGTCCAGCCACACCCAGAAAGAAAAGCCTTTGCCAGCCATGTTTTCCTGCAAAAACAAAAAAAGTATAATCACGCTAGCGACAACGGCTGGAGCAACAACATGGCGGATGAAGAAGGCGGGATACCTTGCAGAACTTGGCCCAGGTGAACTGACAGCCGGAATAGTTGACAGACGGCCCTGAATGCACGATGAGAGCGCATTTATTTATATTATCCGCTATTAAACTAAATCTAACTAATGCCAGTTCCTCCGTTTGTTTACACACATAATGTCTGTCCATTTCTATACACACCACGGTAAGTCCATTCACACACACACACACACACACTTGGTAAGTCCATCCACACACACATAAGATTAAAAATCTGCCCTTCCATTTGTGTATGCACAATTTGAACAGTTTGTCCATTCAAATAACGTAAACATCAGTCTGTCCTGTCACTGATTCTGGCCACTCCATTCACATATGTAGTGCACACATTGCATATGCTCCCCGCCCCAGTACACAATGCCAACATTAGTCTGTTCATTCTTATTATGCAAACATTCATATGTCCATTCTCATACACACATCACGTCAAATCCAGCCACTCCATTCACACAGACACCAGGGAAATAAAAACACACAATTTGAACATGAGTCGGTCCATTCACATACACACATCAGGGAAACATCCGCCTGTCCCTCTTTTCCCCCCTCACACACTGAATGCAAACATTAATCGTTCCATTCACATAAATTCTTCTTGCCGCTCTATTCACGTACACACATCATGTAAACACCTGCCTGTCCTTTTATTTGTTTTTTTAAACACACTGCGTACAGTCTGCTCATTCAGATTATACACACATCCGTATGTCCATTCGCATACAAACATTATGTACAATCTTGCGGCTCCATTTACACATCAGGCAAACACCTGCCTCCCCGTGTGTGTACACACAAGTTGAACATCAGTCAGTCCATTCACGTAATGCACGGGTCTGTCCATCTATTCCCGTACATACAAATACAAAAACACGTGACTAATTCAGTAATTGAACTGTGAGGTAACTCAGACATTACAAGCTGTGAGGAACCTAAACAGAAAACTTGTCACTTGCTCGGTGCTCACCTAATAGCTTCTCAGCCAGCGTGGTGAGCTGCTCGATGGTCAGCCCCCTCTTGGTGGTGGACGAGAACTGCCAGCTGAGCACCTCGGCCACCTGGTCCCACGTCCCCACGGGGGGCTTGGTGAAAAAGTTCACATTCTGTAAATTCAAAAAAAGGACAGCACAGAACCATTTAGTCAGTTTGTAAACGAGTGCCAGTGAGAGCTTCCTCTGACCTTAGGCTGGTCGGTGAGCATGTTGTACCACAGGATGGACGCCCAGGCGTTGGGCATCTGGCAGATGTTTGAAATGACCACCACAGGCAGTGAATGCGTCTGGACACAAGAGTGGGAAAATGGACACAAGTTGACGTCCGTTGCAACTTTTCAAGCATCGTTAGTGATGTTTTGCTGTCTGCTTGTGATTACTTCATATTTTCTAACACCTTATAAACCATTTGTACAAAAAAGTATACTAATTTATAAATCTTTGTTTATTTGATCCCAATAAAATGTTGGTATAAATCTACATCTCCAACTATTGCAATGAGTGAGCAATATGTTGTTTATGTTATGCTCGCAATTAATGAGAGGGACAAGAATGCTTAATGTGCAAAACATGTTTTTCCACAATTTTAAAATGTATCTAATTAATTTAATAGCTGTGTTAATTCCATTTTAAGCACTTTAACCTGAGAACTAGAAAATGCCAGCAATAACCCGCCCCTACTTAAAAAATGTCCACTGCACTGCATTGCATTTTTTTAAAACACCAAAAAATAGGCCTGTCAAAAGATGCAAAATTTTAATCAGATTAATTCCGGTTTTCAAATGAATTAATCATGATTAATCACCATTGGCAACTATGTCTCAAAAGTACCCATTTTTACTGAATTTTATTGAAAGAAAGATAAAAGATGGGACAGGATAATAAATATGTGTGTATTATGCTAAAAATGACGCTAATTAATTAAATAAATTAGTTTACCAACGTTAGCACGCTATTTTTTGACAACCCTACGAAAAACACAACCTTAACCTGTTACTATAGATTATTTCTGTGCTTACAGTATAGCTTTTTAGTAGGGGTTCTTGCAGAACCTACCTCCAGGTCAATCTTCAGGCCTTGGTGGTAGACTTCTGTCTCAAACGTGATGAGATGGAGCTCCTCAGTGACAATAAGAGAGGCCTACAGAGAGAAGCGGTTTCATAAGTATCAAGCCTGCAGACTGTTGGCGAGTGGGAGGCCTCAGCGCTTACATCACTGTTGGTGCGTCCGCCGTTGCCGCAGCGCTGCTCTCTCAGGGTCTGCAACGTACAGGAAGTGGGGGTTCCGTCGTGAGGAGGAGTTTGTCAGAGAAGGCCGAGGAGATCTGCCACAACTCACCAAGTGTTTAAACTCCGCCGACAGGCTGCCGTTGTTGGACTCCTCCATGTTCATGACTTTGGTGTTTGTGCCGAGGATGTTAAACTTTCGCGACCTAAACAGAAGCGAAAGTGAGACTTCCAGTTTTGTTTTCTTAAAAAAGACAGTGTGCGGTTAGAAGTTCAAAAACAAGTTACGAAACCCCACCCTCTGATAGCGGCCACATCTCCAGACTCCCTGAAAGATAAAGTTTAGAGTGAAAAGCAGGACTCTTTTCTCACATTACTAATTGAGATTGTATTTATTATTTTAAAAAGGCTTACTTGTCAATGCAAACTTTGATTTTCAGCTGGTAATTGAGTTCGGGGAATTTCACAAGTAGCCTGAAAGAACAGAAGCAAGGATATTCATTTGGCACAACCCCGTTATGGAAATTACATAAACGACATGAACAAAAGTATTAAAGCAGCCCCACCCATTTTTACATTTTACACTCTTCTAAAGAAGACTCTCACTTTCTAGTTCATCCCGCAGGTGTTGGTGCTGCTCTTCCACACCAAACGCATCCAAGTATGCCCCTGCCTCTCCTAACCACCGCGCTGAGCATTTGCGCTTTCATCCATTTGCTTGCACAACCACATCTATTATACAGTATTACAGCACCATCTCTGACTTTGTGGATTATTTCCAGGCCTATGAAAGGCACCATGAGAAGAAAGTGGTGTCAGTTACCTGCGATCAGTTAGCTGATTCAGAACAAAAGATGAAGGTATTCTAGCGCATATTTAGTCAATAAAAGGTACACACAGCACTACATATTTCGCCCCATTTTTTTTACATTTTAGGGGATACTGAGCTTATCTAAAAAAAGGTACAATAAAAGAGTGTGTCCCAAAACTTTTGTCCATTTGGTTTTATGAACTCAAACGAAGCTCAATCCTTACCGGACTTTATTAGTGAACTGCACGCCAGTTTTGATGACTAGCGGTCTGTCGGGGTGCATGGGCATACACGGCTGTCTTTCCACCACAAATGCACTGTGGAGTAACACAAGGACCCAGTTAATCATGCAAATAAATAATAACGCAACTAGATGCATTACCTCTTCATGAGGTTTCGGAACAAGTCCACTATCTTCTCCTCCAGGGCGGGCCGGTGCTGGACGATGGGGTCCCCTTTGTAGGACACCTTCTGCTGGAGCTCCTCCAGCTTCTTGATCTGCTGACGAATCTGGAGTTGGGACTCGGCCAAGGACGTGATCCTGGTCGGGTCATCCGGGATCGGTCATACTTTTGTTTGACATCACCGGCAACCGTGCAAGCTTACCATGTCTCCAGGCGGTCCAGGCAGATGTTAGGCGGACCCCCGATGCAGGCGATTTGCTGCCGTCGCTTCCAGTCGGCCAGTTCTTCGTCTGTCAGGTTCTTCTGTACGTAATCCATGGCGGTCAGCAAGCCTCCCATCTCTGTCACAATTTGCTGCAAAAAGAAGGCCAGTTAGCCGGTGTGGTATTTATCATTTTACTGGAAATGTTGGCACACCCACCCTCCTGAGCTGGTCCAGGGTGCTCAGCATCTGCTCCAGCTGAGCCATCCTCTGCCTGGTGGCGGACGCCTGGCTATTGCCGTTCAGGTCTTGGGACAACTCTGGAAATGCACATTTTAAGTGTGACTTTTATTATGAAAACCCAGCTCTAAGCACACTTCCTACCTCCTTGGCTTTTCAGCGTCTTGTAGTTGAAATCAAAGTCGTCCTGCAGGTTCTCGAGCATCTTCATCTTCTGTTCCATGTCCTGTAGACCGGCAGAAGGCATGTTATCATCAAGGGATGACGTAGGGTATGTTGTGTTAGCACAAAACAAACCTGCACTCGTTTCCTGATGTCCTGAAGGTTGTGCTCCAGAATCTGTTGCTTCTCGGTCACCACGGTCCCTGTGGGGTGGGCGGACTGTCCGTCCTGACGAGGTATTATACAACATCAGAAAATCATCCCCACCCGAGTGTAATAAAAGCATCACCGTTGTCATTTCCGACCTGCGCTGCGGCGGTGGCGGTCTGCAGCAACCGTTGCTCCTCCCACAGGCAGCGGGCGACGATGCGGGCGATCTCCATGGGCTTCTCCAAGTACTTGCTCTGCAGGTGCTGCTTGATCCGCCGCAGGTTGTGCTGGTAGAGGACGTTGTTCTCCTGCAGGAAGCGGCTGTACTGCTGGTCTATCTCGCCCAGGAGGTTGTGGAACACCAGGGTGGCGTGCGACTCCTTGTTGGCAGCGTAAGCCCTTTAAAACAATACATACAATAAACACAATTATCAATAAATCATAAATAAAAACAAACTGGATCATTTTGCCAGTCTGGGTACATTGACGTGCACGCGTGTTGGTTTTCCTCGGAGAGGGTTCACTCTGTGTATTTATCCCAACACCTGGCTGTGTTGGTTCCACGAAAGGAGAGAGTGAACCCTCCTGTCAGTGGTTCTGTCTCTTTCTCCCAGTGGGTGGAGACTGGGCCGCTGGCCAGTGCACACACAGAGCGGTGCAGGTGAGGAGCAAAGCGGCGTCCACACTTGCAATTTGCCATGGCAACGTGCGTCGTTTGTTATGGATTTATGGCACGCATAAATCACGCAATTCACAACGTAAATGCCGCGCATTGGCACGAAATGGCCACACTTCCGCACGACTGATTCACACCTCGTCAAGTAGTGTTTACGTTTGCGTTCCTGTTCTTTTTTTCTTGTTTTTGGTTGTAATTGTGATTTTTATTTAGGTGCAATTTTAGTACACTGAGACTCCATGGTCGTTATTGGTTTGTTTAATTCAATATTTAATGTATTTTATTTAAAAGTGTATTCCATTTGATGCAGTGTACCCGCCATACTTTATCATCACATAAAAGAAAAAATGGTGTGAGAACAATGATGACAATTTACCGGCAATAATATGAGCACTTATCACCCTATTGGCACGGACTCTGCTATTGTTTCACCTTCTACCGTCAACATTCTTGCTTCTAAGCGAGCTGCAAATATGCACAGAGCAGGAAGTGGGTCATGACGACGTTGGTCATTGTTTGCAAAGGAACAACAGGTCATCGTGGCCAAACCTGCCAGTCAAAGCCTGATCCCGTCAGATCTCAGAAGCTAACCAGGGCAGGGCCTGGTCAGTACTCGGATGGGAGACCTCAGAGGAACACCAGGTGCCACAGTGGGAGGAAATAAACTTTCCTTTTGCCCTTAGGCAAGGCACCTTACCCACATTGCCTAGTATGAAAGTGGTGTGTGTGTGTGTGTGTGTGTGTGTGTGTGTGTGTAGTGGTCGGAGGGTTTGATGGCGCACACTGGCAGCCTCGCTTTCTGTCGGTCTGCCACAGGGCAGCTGTGGCTACCATAGTGGCTTACCATCACCAAGTGTGGTGTGAATGAATAATGATGACCTCAATATAAGCGCTTTGAGAGTCTTTGATAAAGAGCATAACAAATGTAATTCATTATTATTATTATTATTATTATTATCGCGTCTCTCTCACCAGTCCTGGCTTTCGATCCAGGGGGCGAGGAACTGCCGCAGCTCCATGGGGAAGCTGTCGCTGTACAGGTGGTAGAGCTGCTCCAGATACCTGGTCTCCAGCTGCTGCAACTGGTTCCACTGGGCCATCTTGACCTGCGACATAACAAGTGTGACGGTAAATGTCTCGCACAAATACTGGAAGCCTTCTGCAAACCAGAACTTCCTGTACATTGAACAGCTGCTACATCACCGCTCCCGCTTTAATAGTAAAGAAAGATGGGCGCTTCCTCTTCTCTGATGTGGTGTAAGTTTACGCTTTACGGTGTTGTTAGAGTAGCGTAGTTGCAACCTGAGAGTAGCCATAGATGTTTTCATTGATTATCAATTAGCATGTTGGAATGGAACGCAGCCAGCTCAGCTTACCAAATGTTAAGAATGAGCTGAGCCGAAAGGCAAAGCTCTGAATGTGCCGGTCCATCTACGTTCCTACCCTCACCTACAGTCGTGGACTGTGGGTAGTGACCAAAAGGACAAGATGGCGGGTACAAGCTGTTTCTCCGCAAGGTGGCTGGGCTCTCCCTTAGAAAATTGGGTAAGAAGCACATCCGGGAGAGTAGAACCGCTGCTCCTCTGCATTGAGAGGAGGTGGCCCGGGCATCTGGTTAGGGTACACGTCCGAACGTTGGAGAGACCATGTCTCTCCACTGGCTTGGGAACGCCTCGGGATCCACAGGGAAGAGCTGAACGACGTAGCCGGGGAGAGGGAAGTCTGGGCTTCCGTACAACCCGAACAAGCGGAAGAAGATTGATGGATAAGAATGGAAGTGTCATCCAAAAATAAAAACAAAATAGACCAAGAGGTGTCATTTTATGAGAATAAAGTCAAAATGTTCAAAGAATAAAATTCAGATTTAACAAAATAATAACATTTAAAGATTAAACGTAAATATGAAAATATGAAAATATAAGATGTAGTTTTATAGGAATAAAGTCATTATTTTATTTTATTATTGTGTCTGGATACAATTGTGACAGAAGTCTTCGCTTTCCTAGAATAAAGTCAAAGAATATTTTTTATTAGTTATTAGTTTTTTTATTTCTATTAATATTTTCAAGAATTTATTTTTTAAGTTGTAGTAAACACATTTTAACCAGCACGAGTATAAGGTGTCATTCCACAAGAATAAAGATGTAAATGTACGAGGATAATTGTAAAAAAAATAAACTAAATAGTTAAATATTTAATATCTGTACATTTAATCAACCAAATAAAGATTACCAGTCCCAAATAGAAATTATTTTGAATTTAGCAAAAAATAAACAAGAAAAGCTATTTTTATTATCGAAATGTCTTTTTGCAGTAGTTTGACTTCTCTTTAAACACACTATTTATAATCTATAGCACACACAAATGCTGTATAAACTTTTTTTAGTATATGTTGTCATATTTTACAAGTAAGTCAATGGCAGACGCGAGTATGATATTAATAATGCACAATTGTAAAGCCTCTTAATGCTTCAGGTGCTCTTTTCTGGCATTTCTGCAAAATGGTACAGTTAAATAGCAGTGCCTGTATGGTCAAAAATAAACAAAAAAGTTGGAATTTTACAAGAATATTGTTCTAATTTCACCAGGATAAAGCTGTAAAGCAGGTCACTATTTTTGTCAAGAACATACTAACAATAAAAGCATAATTATATAAGTAAACTGTTTTATTTTACAGGAATAAAGTCAGAATATTTTTTCCCCAGAGGACGATGTAATCATTCTGCAAAACATCCTCACTACTGTTGACAATATTTAATTGACAAATGTGAGCAGTTTCATTCCTTTCCTTCCCAGGAAAGCACAACTGGGTTCTTAAAAGCAAGCACCTTGGATGCAATGCTAGGAAGTCATATTGTTCTCTCATTTTGTGACATCATCACATGCATGCAACCAAATTCAAATCTGCATGCACAAAAAGCTTTAAAAAGTTAAAAATAGATAACACTGGCCTATATCTGAAAATGCTGCAGAATGTAAATCTTGCCCACACCCAAGAGCATCATTGGTAATGCCTGAGACACTTATCAGGACAATGCATGCATTTTTAAATGGTATAATCCCCCACATAGCAAAGAAATGTGTGTTTTTGTAAGGCTTTTTGCCAGGCAGGTGTCAGCCATGTTGGTTTGCATTAGGCGGATGGAGATGGGCGTGGCCAATGCGGCACGCGATCAATTGCTTTGAAAGACACTTCTAAATGTAACATATTGAGCAATCAGAGTATTAAAATGAGTGATTTTCAGCATATAGTCAAATTTTTCCTCTTCATTTCCCAATAACTAAACAACAACAACACTAATCAAACTTATGTTAAAGCAAACACAGCCCCGGATGATATACAGTACGGGTTTAACAATGCTTTACTGTATTAGATAACATATATTATATATTAGATAACCTACACACCAATGTACATCAATTAATTTTAAAAAAAATTTTTTTATATTTACATAATAACGGCGAAGCAAAAGTCGTGACGGCTGCTTACCTGACTTGACGCTCAAATTTCCTGACTAAAAGATCACCACCCCTCACCAAAAAGTAAACTTATACCCCCAAACAAAAAAATATAACGATAAAGCGGGAAATTAGACACAGAAAAGTGTCAAGAGTTAGCCACCCACTTCTTGCAGCGCTCACGTCTGAAGCTTGGTTGTATACATTGCAGCCGCTCCAGCCACACAAACCCCATAAAACCGCTTTATTGACAGGTCCATTGAGCCAATGGTTACAAGAGCAAGAGCTGTAAGCCAATCAGACTGTCCTATGCCTGCATGACAGGCGGGACTTTACCGCAGTAGGGTTTGTGTGCGATGAGTTTTATTGCTGTCGCAACTGCGCTGTTCAATGTTGAAATCCCTCCCTCCGGAAGGCCGGGGGAATTTAGATCTCCGGCGGGAGGACGTAGTGCTTCCGCGGAACAGCCAGGCTGGAAGTCATCTGAATTACTGGCAAAGGTGACGTCATCACCAACGCCATTGCTGTGCATTTCTGACCTTCATTATTCCGCACAGGTGGAAATACATAAATAGATATTTTTCTTATAATATGTTTGATAGGTTAATTTAAATTACATGTATATTGATGACATAACAAATATCATGACCATAAATATTTAATATCCATCCATCCATTTTATTCCGCTTATCCGACGTCGGATCGCGGGGCAGCAATCTAAGCACGAAAGCCCAGAATTCCCTCTCCCCGGCCACTTCGTCCAGCTCTTCCCGGCGTTCGCCTCCGCAGCATAGTCTCTCCAGCATTAAATAGCAGCATAGTCTCTCCAGCATGTCCTGGGTCTTCCCCGAGGCCTCCTACCGGTTGGATGTGCCCTGAACACCTCCCCAGGAAGGCGTTCAGGAGGCATCCTAACCAGATGCCCGAGCCACCTCATCTGACTCCTCTCAATGCGGAGGAGCAGCGGTTCTACTCCGAGTCTCTCCCGGATGACAGTGCTTCTAACCCTCTCTCAAAGGGAGAGCCCAGCCACCCTGCGGAGAAAACTCATTTCGAAGCAGAGACCGAATCCTGTGGCCACCAAACTAAAACCCCTCAACGCCCTGGCTGTGCCTAGAAATTCTGTCCATGAAAGTAGTGAACAGAATCGGTGACAAAGGGCAGCTCTGGCGGAGTCCAACTCACACTGGAAAGGGGTCCGACTTATTGCCGGCAATGCAAACCAAACTCTGACACCGGTCATACAGGGAACGAACCGCCTGGATTAGGTGGTCCGATACCCCCACAGCACTCCCCAAAGTGTTCCTCGAGGAACACGGTCGAATGCCTTCTCCAAGTCCACAAAACACATGTAGACTGGTTGGGCAAACTCCCATGCACCCTCAAGGACCCTGCCGAGAGTATAGAGCTGGTCCACAGTTCCACGACCAGGACGAAAACCACACCGCTCCTCCTGAATCCGAGATTCGACTATCCGGCGGATTTTCCTCTCCACGACCCCTGAATAGACCTTACAGGGAAGGCGGAGGAGTGTGAGCCCATGAAAGTTACAACACACCCTCCGGTCCCCCTTCTTGAAAAGCGGGAACACCACCCCGGTCTGCCAGTCCAGGCGCACCGACCCCAATGTCCACGCGATGCTGCAGAGTCGTGTCAACCAAGACACGCCCACAGCATCCAGGGCCTTAAGAAACTCCGTGCGGATCTCATCCACCCCCGGGGCCTTGCCACAAAGGAGCTTTTTGACCACCTTGGTAACCTCAGCCCCAGAGATAGGGGAACCCGCCTCAGAGTCCCCGGGCACTGCTTCCGAGTTGGAAGACTTGTCGGTGGGATTGAGGAGGTCTTCAAAGTATTCCCTCCACCGGTCCACAACATCTCGAGTCGAGTTCAGCAGCACACCGTCCCAACCATACACGGTCTTGACTGTGCACTGAGACCTCCTCCTGAGACCGCGGATGGTGGACCAGAATCTCTTTGAAGCCATCCGAAAGTCGTTTTCCGAGTTTTTGCCAGAGCTGCAGACCGCTTGGCCTGCAGGTATCTGTCAGCTGCCTCCAGAGTCCCATGGGCCAAAACGGCCTGATAGGACTCTTTCTTCAGCTTGACGGGATTCCTCACCGCTGGTGTCCACCAACGAATTCTGGGATTACCGCCACGACAGGCACCTACCACCTTATGGCCACAGCTCCGATCAGCCGCATCGACATTGGAGGCATGAAACATCGCCCACTTGGACTCAATGTCCGCTGTCTCCCTCGGAACATGGTCAAAGCTCTCCCGCAGGTGGGAGTTGAAACTCCTTCTGACAGGGGGACTCTGCCAGACATTCCCAGCAGACCCTCACAATGCGTTTGGGCCTACCAGGTCTGACTGGCATCCTCCCCCACCATCGGAACCAACTCACAACCAGGTGGCGATCGGTTGCCAGCTCCGCCCCCTCTTCACCCGAGTGTCCAAAACATCTGGTCCCTCCCCTAGGACCCGTTTGTCATTGGTGACCCTACCAGGGGCATGACAGCCCCCGACAACTCAGCTCCTACGATCATCGGGACACGCTAACTCCTCCATCACGATAAGGTGGTGGCTCAGGGGAGGAGAAATATTTCATATCTGTACATTTAATCCACCAAATAAAAATTACCAGTCCCAAATATAAATTAAACAATAAGCTTTTATTTGTATTGAGCAAAAAAAATCAAAAAACAACCAAGAAAAGCAATTTATATTATTGAAATGTCTTTTTGCAGTCGTTTGACTTCTCTTTAAACACAATATTTATAGGTTATATAGCACGCACAATTGCTGTATAAACTTTGTTTAGTACATGTTGTCATATTTTACAAGTAAACCAATGACACGAGTGTGAAATTAATAATGCATAATGTAAAGCCTGACATCTCTTAATGCTTCATGTCCTCTTTTTCTGCAAAATGGTTCAGTTAAATGGCAGTGCCTGTATGGTCAGCATTACTGTCACACACACACACACACACACACACACACACACACACACATGCAAACATACGCTTATTCTTTCCAGGTTCCCCGCTCTGCTGGGTGCACTCTCCTCTCTCCTTAATTGGATTCTGCAGCTCATTGATTATTAGGTTGGCCTTCTGAGCTACACAAGCGGGCTTTTGCTAGACTGCACCACATCAAGCTTTCTCTCTCTCACTCTCTCTCCCACACACACACACAGAAAAACACACACACTAAAAAGCAACTGTGTGTGCACTCTGTGTGTGAGGAAAAGCGGAGGACAAAGATTGCAATTAATAATAACAGCCATCCAATTATAGCAACCGCGCTCTCAGCCAAGGTACTTTTTTGAACGCGCAATTCAATGCAATTACTGCAAAGACAATATGTATTTGATTAGATTTTTAAATAAACACAAATTTGCACTTTGGGATGGCGATTACGTCTATGGGCATGGATGGGCATGATTCCAAAATAAATAATAATAAAGAAAAAAGTCATAATACAGTTTTTTGGGGGTGTTATTACTTAATAAATATAATAATAAAGCATTCAGAATGACATTTGACTGACCCTGGAAGAATGGGGTGAACTACTGGGCAGCGACCAGCAGAGGCGCTGTTGGCTCGTATAAAGAACATGGCGCCAAGTAGGAAGAGCTGGAAGCAGGAGTTAAGAACAGATTCACCCATCCCATTAAACAAATTTAGGTGAAATGATCATAAAAATACAGTCCCGACGTAACAAACTACTTCCCCCCAAAACATTTCTCCGCTTTCCGACAACTTCCTGTTACCCTTTTTGCATATTTATATTCCTATACATCATCTTAGCAGCAAAGAATATTTATACCTTTTTTTGCACTCCCTGCATGCAAAGGTGTGCGGCTAGCATGACTAGTCAGGCGTGAAGGTTGCTTAGCAGAAGAAGGAGCGTTGGGATAGAAAATAACAGAAGAAGAGACGGGAAATATTTGCATGATGAAGTCCTTGTGGTTACTGATGGGGTCTTTTAGTCACGCTGCGTCTTCTCTAGGTGGTCGGCCTCCACCATGACCAGCTGAGGGTCCTCCATCCCCGGGTTGTCCACCCCCACCAGCTCCCCCTCCTCCACCTCCACGTGCACGCCCAGCCCGTTCTCCTCGCCCGCCGCCTCTTCCGCCGCCGCCGTGCCGGTGCTCTCCGCCGCCACTTCCTCCGCCTCGCCCTCTCGGATCTTCTTGACGTGGAAGGTGAAAGGCGGCACGCGGTAGACACTGGTCTTGGAGCGGGCGTAAACGGTGTGGTCGGGCGTGAGGGTCTTCTTCACCTTCTCCTTGGAGCTCTTCATCTTGACCCGGCGCTCCATGTTGGGGGTCATACGGGAGCCCAGCTTGTTGATCTTCTTCTCCAGGCTGTGCTTGGTTTTCTCCAGGTTGTCGCGGGTTCTCTGCCTGGTCTTCTCCAGGTTCTCGCGGGTTCTCTGCTTGGTCTTCTCCAGGTTCTCCTTGGTCTTCAGCTTGGTCTTCTCCATCTCCTCCTTGGTGAAGGCCTTCTTTATGCTGGCCACTTGCCGCTTGGTGGAGCGCTGCAGGCGCTTGGTTCGGGACTCCTCCACAATCTCCTCGATCTCCACCTCCTCGTCCGAGTTTAGGTTGGCGGGCTGGGCCTCGCCCTCCCCGCTCTCCTCGGGTATCTGCTGTAGGCCCTCCACTGTCCTGTCCTTGACGACCGTCTCACCCGTCTTGGATGTCTTTGGGGCTTTCACTTGGTCCTGAAAGACAAATAGGACAGAAATTTAATTAGCGCTGCCATTTGGACATTTGCAGCAATGCAAAAATTGCACTTCAAAATCAATTTCATTAATTATGCACAGGAAAGACTGATTGGCCTTTGGCTGAGGCATGGAGATGAAGCTCCAAGCAACTGCACACTGCCATCTAGCGGCCAGGCGGGTGTAGCCTGTCACGAAGCCCTCATTTGCTCGCAGCTTTGAGGTTGATGTGGTTGCATTTATCAAAAGCCACATCAAGAAAATATCAGTTAAGTTTCAGGCTTAGAGGAAAAGACTGCACTTTTTTCTTGCATCCTCTTCGTCAGAATGAAACAACCGCATGCACATTTCCTGTTGTTTGGCAATCACACACACACGCACACAAGTGTTAACTTTCATTTTAAAGCTGAATTAACACAAAAGCATACGATAGACTAAGGCTCCCATTAGTCATGAGAAAAATATGTCCGTAAACGCAGCACAAGACAATAAAGGCGTCAGAAAATGTAAGTAAATGCACCGCACATGCATGCATTTTAATGACAAAATATTTACATATTTTACTATTACAAATCAATAACAACAGCAAATACACACAGAAAATATAAGTTCATTTGTATTTAAGTTTATGCTATGATATATTTAAAAAAACAACTGACGTAAAGTATATAATTCTAAACAATTGATACATTAATAAATATACTATACAACCGAACTTGAAGTGATTACATTTGTATTGTAATTACATTTATTTTCAATATGTACAGACCTTCAATACACGGCCAATTATAAAAAAGTGACCATTAATAGTATTAGACGTGTTGCATTATTTATAATGTGTTTAATATTTCAGAATTTAAATGATAAATATTTACATTTTTTCACATTTGTAATGCGCCATTTCAAGTGCAACTGTAAAGGTACAAAAAAATGTTTGAAAAAAATGTAATTCATTCATTTTCTGTACCGCTTATCCTCATTAGGGTCACGGGGATGCTGGAGCCTATCCCAGCTGGCTTTGAGCGAGAGGCGGGGTACACCCTGGACTGGTCGCCAGTCAATCGCAGGGCACATATAGACAAACAACCAGTCACACTCACATTCATACCTATGGACAATTTAGAGTCACCAATTAAGCTAACATGCATGTTTTTGGAATGTGGGAGGAAACCGGAGTACCCGGAGAAAACCCACACACGCACGGGGAGAACATGCAAACTCCACACAGAGATGCCCAACGGAGATTTTGAACCCAGGTCTTCCAGATCTCCTGACTGTGTGGCCAATGTGCTAACCACTCAGCCACCGTGCGGCCCGAAAAAAATGTAATGTAAAATGTAAATGTAAGTAAAAAAACCTTCTTGTTTATATGTGCAAATGTAAAGGTAAAAATAAGATATCTTTTTTTAAATGTCATATTTTACATTTTTTTGCTTAATAAGGTACCATTTCAAGTGCAACTGTGAAGGTAAAGTTAAGATATTTAAAAAAAATGTAAAAACAAATATAAATATAAATTTTTTTGTTTATAATGCACCATTTCATGTGTTAAGATATTAAAACAAGATTTTTTTTAAATCATATAGATGATAAAGAGGTACATCTATAATGATAAGTTACCATAATAAGACAAAGAAATAGCACATTTGCATGTACAGTATGTGAGGTTTTCCAGAAAAGGTGAAGAAATTCACCTGTCGTGAAAGATCAAGTTTGTGGAATGCAAATTGGACAGCGCCAGCACAGACAAAAGCTATTTTTAATTCCAACTCAACTCTCAGTACCAAAAAACAAGTTCACTTTTGATCTGGAATATGTCCGGACTTGACAGTATCAAGACACCTGACAGATGAAAGAAGAGGCGCGTTTCCAAGATGTAAAAATGGACATTCCCTCCCTTTCGGGCCCAGCGGTGCAGCGGAGTGATCCGGGCGCTTCTGTCTGCGCAGGTTTATTCTGGGCTGGCCTTTCCCCCTCTCTGGATTCCGCCCTCCATTCCCTGGCTGCCCGCCAAGCCGGCGTGGAGCCCTACATGGGCATCCTCCCCCTGCCCCGCATGCACGGTGACGGGTAAACACGGGGCCGTGTCGTCATGGCGACCGTCTCCACACCTCGCCTGGTGCAGCTGGTGTAGTTTTTCGAGGGGCGACCGGTTGCCGCCATGATGACGGCTTCTTGTTTGGACAACAAATGGACGACTCTTTTGGGGCACGTAGCGAGCGAAGTGTTGATGTCATCAGGTGAAAAGTGATTGGAATGCGTTATGGGGTTGGGGGGGAGGGTGTAAACATGATCCTCAGACCCGACCAGGATGGTGACAGCTCCTGGCCTTGCCTGAATGAACCACTGCGCTCCTTAACCCTTTAAAACGGATCCCGGTGGGCCACAATAGCACATCCCTATGAATAAAATACCCCCAAGTTGTGTACATGGCAAATCTGCATTCTTCTCCTCTTGGCCAAAACTCAGCAGCACCCCCGACCCCCCGACCACGCCTACTCTGCGGCTTTTTTTGCATGATTACAAGAATCATCCAGGGTTTCCACTGGAACACGCAAGAAAGAAAGAAAGCGAGTCATGCCTATGACTTTTCTACTTGGAAAAGTACAAGGACGCTGGGATATTTTGCACTTAACCTTACCTGAAGATGTTACACAACTTCAGCTTGTATTCCTAGCACCATCTGCTGTCAGCTTGAGGTACTACGATACCGCAGTTTTTGAAGATGTGTATTTATATACAGTATATTATAGTGCACCAGAATTCTTTACTTTTAATATCGTTACCAGTCGCTCATGTTGGGCTCAATCAGGACACCCGGGCTAAATCATTCCAAAAATTCCCTGCGGTCCCCCATTTCCACTTGAAAATAAAAACGACAAAACTACCATAGTCCCATTACCGCAATTCTCATCCGATTCCACCATGAAAGCATCCACCTCATTTATTAATTTGTCTATTTGCGAGGGATGTTGCACTCCAGGGAAGAAGCTCTCATCGCAGGAAAGAAAGGTAAGTTTGTGTTACATAGCGATGCAGAAAAAGCAGGAAGAAGGCACAAACCAGAAAAAAGGAGGCACTGATAAGATATCTCTTTGGGCGTTATGATTACTTGTTCGCAAGGAAGATCCTTGCTCCAGGTTTGGGTAAGTCGCGACGCCCTCATAACCAGTTCAAAATGATGCATGCGGCAAATTTTGAACATTTCAAAATGTTTTTTGAGCACTGGAATGCAGCCCCGCATAATCAACACATACTTTACACCACCAATTTATATCAGTGGCACGCAAAACCGCGTCCCACTGCAACTGATTTGAACCAGTGGAACATCCTCTCATTCACCTCATTCTCTTTGGGGGCGGCAGCCTAAGCAGAGAAGCCCAAACTTCCCTCTCCACACTTCGTCCAGCTCTTCCCTGCGGATGCCGAGGCGTTCCCAGGCCAGGCCAAAATTTCTTCACAGTTCTTATTTTTTGCGAGCACAGGACAGGTTTTCAATTTCTGGGCTCCAGACGTTAGTTGAAACCGAATGACGAGGGTGTGTTGCGAACGTTTCCTGTGCAATGAATCATACCTAAATGGAAATTGTTGCTTGTGTGTGTGTGTGTGTGTGTGTGTGTGTGTGTGTGTGTGTTTGGACACAACAACATTTGAGTTGGTTCGTTTTTGTGAGGGGGTGCGTTTACAAAACTAGGAAGAAAAATGAAGTAAATGACGAGACAATGCTGCAGCTGCATGCAAAAAAAAGTCCTGCATGACGCATGAACTGTCATCGCAATGTTCTCGTGGCGGGTTTAATTGGCTGTTGCCGGGGACAACGGAGCAAACGCTCCTCTCTGACCGAAGCCGCCGATATCGGCCTTTCGCCGTCCCTCTTTCCAAGCATGGCTTATCTGGCTTTTAAAATGCTAACATCCAGCCGCTTTAGCACTAGACGTCACGTGACAGGTAAATTACTGCGTGTGCACATCGTAAACATGACCGCACGTGTATCTGCATGCCGATCACATGCTTCTTGTTTGCTGGCGGAGCTGCAACCTACCGTGGCGCGCACCCAAGCACAAGGGGACGCATTTTCCATGGGGTTAAGAACAAATTGCGACCATTATCTTCATATGACTACCTCTCAAACAACCTTTAAGAGACTTTTTTTTACAGTTGCTGTCTCTGGGTGTGTGAGTGACAGGAAAAAAAGCTCTGGGAGAGAAGTAATTTGGCGCAAAGAAAACAGCACACATTTCCCGGATAATGGCGTCCGTGAACTAAATTGCTCGTCTTCCACCGGTCCTTTGTTTATTTCACGCGTCCTGTCGCGATGTCGGACACCCTGGTGGGCGGCGTTAATGCTTTAGGGCGGGTTCTACGCAATCGTGTGTGAATACGTGCATTTTTGCACCATTTGCAGCTACTGTTTGGACTTTACTGTTACGCTAGGGATGGAGCCGGGGAGCGCACCCGACTTTGATTTGTAATGAAGGTTCTATTTTGTCCAGCTGCGGGGCCGGTGCAGCAGTTTTCCTTGGACTGTGATTGCCTGAGTGTTCTACGCATCTCCCTTTTCCAACTTCCTGGTATTAGTCCCCTTTCCTGCCACCTTTCTAGCTACCTTTTTCATCTTTCATGAATTAAAGGGTGTATTGAACCGGTTCTCCATCACGCCCCTGCATCCTGGGGTAATGACATCACAGGGAAACACAATGTGTGGCGCTGCAGAATTGCTATCTGGCATCTGCCTAATATTTTGCACAAATAAAATGAAGAATACTGTTTCATTCCCCATAAGTCTCCGCCAACATGTCTGCTGTTCCTTTTCGGGAAGTCCGACGCCCGGGCCTTCGTGGTGGCACGCAGGAGGGGAGATCAGCTGTCGGATCCCGTCCGTTCCTCGCAGCTGTGCACCCCGCTTTCACAATGAGTGATATCGAACGACGGGCCGTCGCATGAGACCCGGGTCGGGAGCGGAGGCTGGAGGCCCGCATGCAATGGTCCCTAAAATAAGCAACCTCAATGCGCCGGGGTGCTTAATTATGACACCCACAACCTCCAAATAGAGCTGTAACAACTGAGCACACAATTGGGTTGTGAAGCCATCCAAGCCGGGCTGATGTGAGTCATGGAAATCCCGCAGGAACCAAACAGAGGCCCGACTATTCCTCAGAACCAACACGATCATGTTATAATTCTTCCACTCCTCCGACTTCCGTGGTTCTTTGAGAAACTCAAGAGCGGGGAAGCCCTTCCACATTCTCAGAGGTGGAAAATGTAACCTCCGTGAGACCCGGGGCGGAACGTACGACCCGATTGGATGGCGTCGTTCACGCTGACCGACGCACAGAAGCAGCTACAACTCACCTCACAGTCTCCGCAGGTGGAAGACTCGGAACCAAAAAGCAGTTTTTGCGACGTTATGTAAGAATGAACATGTTAGTCTGCTGCGTTCTCGTCGTAATGTCACGTTTCATTTACTATTAAGTTAAACATAAACAAAATGCTTATTGGGTCGGCAGACTATTATCGAAATGTGTGGGATGTTCGTTAGCAGGCTACTACTTCTTGGTACTTCCTGGAAAGTCAGGAAAATGTAAAATATAATTTAAAATATTGTTTCAAATATGATTTTTTATATTATTTTTTAAATATATGTATATAAAATTAATAAGTATAATAATGAAATAAATCCAGAGTTATTTATTGAATATAATACATTGAAAATACTATATTATAGATTATAAAAGATTTATTTACAAAAAATTTATATAAAATATTGGTCTAAATATAATTATTAATGAGCATTTTAAGTATATATTTCTTATTAAGCTAAAAAATATATAAACACATTTTTACAGGCCCTTCCTTGGCCCATGTTCTGCTTCTGTTTTATTAATAATTATACTCTAAAAAATTTAACCAGTCGGAGAAAAGGGGCACCCAGTAAAGGTAATGGTTTAGGACAGGGGTGTCCAAAGTGCAGCCCGAGGGCCATTTAGAGACTTTTTTTTTTTGGACATCGGCACCAACAGAATTTTGTCAAAAAAAACAACAGAAAAAATGGAAAAAAGAGCTATAATTTTGCAAGAGTAAAGACCAAATACTAAAGTCATAATATTAAGAGAAAAAAATAGCATAAAGTTGACTTTTTTTTTAAATGTAGCATGGAAAACAAACAAAATGTTTGGAGAATAAGGTCATAAAATTAGGGGAAAAAAAGGAGAAAACGCTTCTACTAATAATAGAATTTGTCACCGAAAATACAAAGCTGCATATCTGCACGGGTAGATCCTTCGGCCCTCGATGGTTTCCTCCGGGGTGGAACTGGCACCAGGTTACCAGGTCTTCTAACAACCAGTACCGCTAAAAGAGTTTGGAGATAACTTGTGCAGCATTGCATTGATTGCATTTATTACTCGCAGGCTTGCTGACATGCAAAAGCGAGGTCTAAAGTGAGGCACGCTGAATTTGAAGACCGCAACGTAGCGTGAGAGTGGTGTTGCGAATGAGACGCCGCACGGACCCTCCGCGAGGTTCTGGGTTAAAGGTCCGAGGCGGACCGGGCGGCGGGAAATCTGAAAGGAAGGGAGGGGGAGCGGGTAAATGCCAGCGAGATGAATCACGAGGCCAACTTAGCGTCGCTCGTCGGTTTGTTTTTGAAGCGCGCAGTTGTCTGCTCTGCGGTAGGGGGGTCACAAAGTGGAACCGATTGCAGCCCGCGGTGGGGCGGGGCTGTACGCTAAAATGTAGCGCCGAGCGAGACTATCTGGCCGCGATCCCCTGAGAGATCGACGAGTTTGGCAGCAAAAACTGTCCAGTGAGACATGTCTCGAGAGTGGAGCGCGGCGGGGGCGGAGGGGGTGGCGGATATAAACTGCAACCGAACACACCCAGATTCCGATCCGCACGCTCCGACACAACACATCACGGACCGGATTCATCCGCACTGTTAAAACGGATGCTAGGATACGCAGACACCAGTGGGACGAGTCAAATAAAGACACGCTATCAGGCCAGCAAGGGACTGCCTCTGCTGGCCATTTGAAAGAATGCAGCTTGAATCTGTTACCAGTAATATGCTGCCCCTACTGGTCTGGGGTATGAACAGCAGGCTGGGACATGTATTTTGCCTGGCCGCTGTTGCCTAGCTGCAGGTGAAATGAAAAAATCATCCAAAAGCATGCAGCTATTCTCAGTGCATAGAGCCGGAGTTAAATTCGGATTAAAACACGACACCCGTAGTTAACGCTGCATTATCAAGCAATGAGGCCCATCGGCGGTAAGCCTTGTTTTGGCACAGGTACCGCCTTCCAACAAGCCTGCATATATTCCGCTGACATTCAGTGCCACCGCAACCTCCGCATGCTTAACCCTTATCTCATCCTTAACCCGATTCTGTTTCTAAACCGGTCCCGCTGTAGCGCATTAACACGCACAAAGAGGGAGAGTTGCAACAGCGCCAATGTCTTGCTGGCCTATTGAATGAAAACAACGTGGCAATAAATAGAAGGCGGGGGGTGGGCACAAAATAGCCGTGGGCGGCGTGATAGCAGCTACCTCGTTGCATGGAAACTCTGTACTCTACTGTAGTCCGTCAAACGGTAGCACTAAATCAGTGGTTTTCACTTATTTTCTGTCATGAACCCCCTGGGGGGGCCTGGGGGAAGGCACGCACCCCGATTTCTTTTCGGCTTTTTGTGCCGTACAGACTGAACACGAAACTCAAACCAGGAAAATACAAGCGTACGCAAGAGTTGTCGAGTACAATAAATTTGTACATGTTGGCAGTTCCACCTAAAGTACTCCCTGCCTCTGACAGTGCCCCGCCCATCCCCCAGGGGGGGCCCGCCCCACTAAATGGGAAGCACTGCACTAAATCAATCTGTGGCAGCCCAAATGTGTCTGCGGAAGGCTGCCAAAGCAGAGGAGGATGGGAAATATTGGCTACAGTTACGTGAAATCTGTACTGTGGAGCAGGGAGTGGAGGTGCCCAAACTGTTAGGCTACAATTAAACAACAAAAGCGAAAGATTACAGGTCGCGTTGCGTTCTTGCAGACCCAAACTCCTGTATCGCCTCGTCTCGTGAACCGAGGGCCTCCCCGAGTGACACCCCTAGAAATATGTCGTCAAAATTCCCAGAAGAACTGGAAATAACACCTCAAGTGTGATAGCGGCCCATTCATGTCTCTGTCCTGGTTGCTCAGTACAATATGGCTGGTCGACAAAATGATGTTAGCCTTAATAAAAGAATAAAATGTACTGTGGAAAGTCACACACATACATTTTTTTTAATTCTAAATTGGAGGGCTCCTGAGGGTCCTACTGCCCTTCCAATTTTGCACCCCTCCCCCCTGGCCACAATAAAAGGCCCAATAGGTAAAACTGTGTGCACGTCAGTAAATAATTTAATACAGCGCTTAATTTTACCATAAATTCCAATAAGATCATATTTTTATTGGCCCGTGGAACATTCTACAAATATTAGTTGCGGTCCGCACCAGAACATTATGAGAGAGGACAAAAAAAGGGAAGTAGTTGAAACAATATTATGCTAATCCAAAAATCCTTCTCATTCACACTACATTGGATTGTTTTTTAAAACAAAAAATTTGCCCCTACGTTGGTAGATTTTACTGTATGCGCCACTCATGCAGGCATCAGGAACACCTGCTCGGCGTAATTTATTAAGCCCAAATATCTGGCATGTCTGATGGATGCCAATAGTGTAATCCGCTCCTGCTGCAAAATCCCAATGCAGGGAACGTGAAAACCTTTCAGCATACCAGACCAGATCCTCCCACTCACTGGCACGCATGAAAGCGAAATCTCGCTTAACCTCTTAGGCTCTAGAGGCTTGCTAGAAAAACACATATCCAAAATTTTAAAAACTTTTCTGGTTACTTTTCTCTGTTTTAAATGGTAAATGATTCCTTTCTTTACGAAAACTGCACTTTTTAGGAATTTTGGCTAAAAAGAGACATCAAAGAATGCACACAACAGGACACAACTATTTAAAAAAAACTCTAAAAAGCACCAACAATAGGTGCATTTACATTGTATGACCTGCATATTAACCAAGCTACAGCGACGTTGTTATTAGCGTTATTACGCCAAAGAACTACTTTACTGGCGTAGTGACACCGCAGCACACTGGTTAGCTACTAGCTTCACCACACTTTAAAATGCACACAAACAAGAAAGACATGTTTGTTCATGTGTCACTTAAAGATTGTGGACAATGCACAAAATTTGGGCTGCTCCGATGCTCCAGGGGGTGATGTCGTAAAACTGCAGGTTCACTGTATCCTGCATAACTGGACTTGTTTTTATATGGACAAAACTGAATTTTACAAAAGTGAGAAGCGTTTTTTAGCATTTAGAGTACCAAAAAAGTGTCATCTTGTCAAATAACAAGGATGATGAAATGACAAACATGTACTGTAAATATCTTTAAATAAAGTTGCTTGTGCTCATGACATACGCGGGTTTCGGACTGTGCTTGTTTTTGACGTTTGTTCAAGTTTGAAGTTTTTCTAAGTTTGGTGGAACTGAACTTTCAGCTACCCGGGCCCCGGATAGGAGGTGGGACTTGTAAAATGATGTTTTTGTGACCTTTATTATACGGGTTTAAAGGGCCTGATCATTTGCCCCGCCCCCGGTCCCGCCCTGATTTGTTCCAGTACTGTACAGCAGTGATTCCTAACCACCGCGTCGTGGAATTGATCCAATTTCACCTAATTGGTCCCAGTATATGTATCTTTGTTCATCTACCAATGCCATTGACACATCGTGACGGCAGGAACAATGACATGTTCTTCCGCTCAAAGATACATAATCAACCTAAATTTTTGCCCCTTTTTTTTTTACACAGTCTTTTGAAGGGCACCTACTGACTTGGATGGGGAAGCGTAGGGTGGGTTGTTCCACTGAGATAAATGCTGGGTTTTGTCCCGCCCATAGGAGGCTCAGCATCTCTGGGGTCTATGGGCAGTGGGCTGGCCTCTGTCTGATCTGAGGTGGAATTCCTTTTTGATTGACAGTGAAATGAGCGAATCAGCAACTTTGAAGTATACGCCTCCACCGTTTTTCATTCCGTTGTTTTGAGCGGATCCGGAGACTTTACCGATCCCCAGCGACTTTTTTTAAAAACGACTCGGAAGGAACGGTGGAATTGACAAATAAATGAATAAACACATTTATGATGTAGGTCGAGAAAAAATGAGCTCCCCCTCCTTAGATGACCAGCAGCCGCCACTGGTATCCACCTGTTGCTATTCCTCCAACAGAATAAGTCTCGGCATGTGAGCTTGGGGGTTAAGGTTAAGATCTGCAATTAACAATTTTGTGTGCGGTGTGAGGAAAAGCCAGCGCTGCTGCCGCAAGCTGAACTTCCAGCAGCCGGGCGTGAGGACGCCTCCTGCTAAAAACAGAGCGGGTGTCAAGTTCACGACGGTAGCTCCGTCGCTCGGCACCCTCTCTCCCACGTTATCTCACAATGTGGCCTTCATTCTATGACTTTTGTGTCCGGAAGAATTCCGCTGCTGACAGGCACAAACAGCCTCCGGGCAGCAAAGATGGGAGACCTTCAGCACGCTGACTACATCTTCATCTCGCGCCGCAAATGCCTGCCAACTATGCTCAGGGGACGGGGTGGGGCGGTGGCTTCTATCTCCCGTGCCAGCATTTAGGGGCCTAACATTTTTATTTACAACTACCGTATTTATAGCGCTTCACTGCGTAATCGTAATGGAAGTCCTGTGGGACGGGAGTGGCCGGAAGAAACCTTCACACGACACCAAACGACGTTGGCGATAAGCAGGGATGTTCTTCTAACATAAGCAAGTCCAAAACAAAATTGCCAGAAGACGTAAAAGATACGGAACACACAAATGGCAGCTACTCCCACGATGAGGAATAGTAAACAACAAACTATCTTGACTCAAACTTTGTGCCGCAATGTATGCCGGGAAGCCGGAAGCGGTCCCAGCGACAGGAGTGAGGTTGGCTCCCAGCATACCTTGCGGCACATCCACCTGTTGTTCCTGTGTGATTGTTAATAGGGGTGTCCCGATACCACTTTTTCACGTTGCAGTGTGCGATATTGGCCGACGCCGATCCAAAATCAACAGGAATCGTACTTACTTTATTTATTTGGTCGTGTGGAATTTTAGAAAAACATGAATCCTGCATACTTTTAAGACGTATTTTGTCGTTTGTAAAGTTAAAAAAGCCTTGAACTCAGAACAACAGGCAGCAACTGTCGGTATGATAAAGAACTCACCCAGTGACTTCTTTACGCATGTGGTAGTTTATACAGTATATAGTTTCATCCAGAGCGTAATGCTAGCTTGACATAATATGGCGAAGCTCTAGGCGCTCGATATAACATTTCAACCTGACCCACCCAAACACGGGCTCACTTTTTTCTGTTAAAGCTAGCGACATAGTATAAAACGTCCCCAGTTCTGTAGCACCACAAGAAATTTGTGCATGGTAAGTTTTTCACAAGGCTGCAGCATCAACCTGACATTACCCACCCAGACACGGGCTCGCTTTTTTCTGTTAAAGCAAGCGACATAGTATAAAACGTCCCCAGTTCTGTGGCACCACGAGAAATTTGTGCATGGCAAGTTTTGCACAAGGCTGCAGCGTAAACCTGAAATTACACACCCAAACTCGGGCTTGCTTTTTTGTGTTAAAGCTAACAACATAGTATAAAACGTCCCCAGTTCTGTGGCACCACGAGAAATTTGTGCATGGCAAGTTTTGCACAAGGCTGCAGCGTAAACCTGAAATTACACACACCCAAACTCGGGCTTGCTTTTTTGTGTTAAAGCTAACAACATTGTATAAAACGTCCCCAGTTTGGTGACACCACGAGAAATTTGCGCATGGCAAGTTTTGCACGAGGCTGCAGCGTAAACCTGACATTACACACCCAAACTCGGGCTCGCTTTTTTGTGTTAAAGCTAACAACATTGTATAAAACGTCCCCAGTTTGGTGACACCACGAGAAATTTGCGCATGGCAAGTTTTGCACGAGGCTGCAGAGTCTTTTAACAGCCACACGGCTGACGTTAGTCCTGCTCCTTGGTACGTTGTTAGCACGCTAGCTAACACTGCTGATGTGATCACATGGGCTCTACCCGGTCACTGCTGGACAGACGCGGTGGGGCGAGGTCTGGACCACTACCATCGGAGTGCCCATATCGGAGTGCCCGTGACCGCCCCAGACTGAAACCTTGATGCGCCTTAGCCTCGCCCCATCAGCCCCTCGTTTAAGACAGTAAAAATGTAAAAATGAGTTGAACATAACTAAAGTAGCTGAATTATGACATAAATCTCTATGAATTCACTAGGTTGACAGCTGCTTGTTTAGTATTATGCAACTCCTGCCCCCCAAAGACACCTCTAAGCAAATGTGTCCTTTGGGCTTTTTTTAAACGTGCCCCTTGATTTCTGCCTATCAACAGGTGACCACGAGGGGAACTTAGTGTACAGTACTGTACTTTTATTTGCAAACTGCTGCATATTTGCACATGCCGTATTACTATCACACTCCTTGCACGGGAATCAAACACGCCCGTCTCGTCGTTTCTAGAGTACAGCGCTTGTGCATGTCAGCTGTCAATCACAAGGTTGGCATTGTGGGCCCTTTCTCGCCACCCGCGGAAAGCCGCAATTTTTCCACCTTTTGTGCTATAGAAACAGCACCGCCACTGAATGGGAGAATGAAGACGACAAGGCAATTTTTTGCAACAGAGACGGGCGGGACTCCCACCGAGATCCTACAAAATAGCCGCCGCACCAGAGGATAACGATAGCGCCAGCATTTTTTCGCCTGTGCCTTTTATACAGAACACACCGAAGCGGGGTATTGCTGCTTTTGCCATTCTGGACTGGGAAAGCAGCAATACTTGAAAGCCCAGGACATCTACGATCTAGTACACCTGAAAGATGAGGACTTTGAAGTTGCGCCTCTTGAGCAGCTCGCCCTCGTTGTTCTCCAGCTTCTTGATCTCGCCCGCCTGCTTCTCCAGGTTGCTCCGCACCGTCTTGACGTTGACGCTGACTTTACGGACCTTGTCCAGCATCTTGTTGACAGTGGTGGACGTCCCCAGGTGGCTCTTGGACAGCTTGGTCAGCTCCCCCTGGATGGCGGACACCGACTTCTCCATGGCCTCCTGCCGAGCCTCCAGCCCGTTCTGGGTCTGCTGGATCTCGTCCACCACCCCAATGATCTTGTCGAGCAGGGACAGAACCATGACGCCGTTCGCCTGGGCCTCGCTCTTCTCTCCGGAGCCTACGGCCAGCACCGGGTCCACTTCCTCGGCGAGTTTACCCCCGTCCACCGCCGGCTCTGTGGCGGCGCCCACAAGGGCGACCTGGTCGTCATCGTAAGAGACCTCTGCCAGAGCGCCGTGCTCCTTCTGGACCGCTGTATCCGCCATGGCTGTCAGCTCCAAACACAAAACGCTTGCACTCCCCCTGCAGATAAAAATAAACCCCTTAAAATGACCAACAGGAGTGTCTCGAATGCTCTCTTGCTTCTCTAAACGTTGCTGGTCCTCACACTAAACCCTCTGTGCCTCTGCTCTGGGATGCCAGCCAGCCAAGGGGAGTTGGGCCTCTCACAGCTCAGGCACTCAAATGCCTCCGCTCCATGTGAACCCAGGCTGTGAAATCAGACTGTTCCCGACGAACCCCTCCTGGCTCCACCTTGCTGCCGGGACTCCACCCCTCTCAGTCCCCCATGGGCGGCATATCAGACAAACAGCGATATGATACACTCTTCTGTTTGAGTGAAGTCACAGGCTGGATAGTAAAAGAACTTGGGTTTTAATCGAATTATTAATAATAAGAACATTTTTAAAATAAAAATGGTAATGAGTAAATATGTTCTTTTAAATTACAATAATTGATTCTCACCTTACAGCGATTACATGGCTCAGGAACCTTTTTGGCTAAGAGAGCCATGAAAGGCAAATATTTGAAAATGTATTTCAGTGACAGCCATATCAGTTTTACAATCAACAATTTGACAATATAATAAATCTCCAAATGGGATGAATTAAAATGCCTGAGAAATGTTTATATTTTAATTTTAACACTGTGACTATTGTAACTTTATTCCAATAATATTATATTTTTTCCCTAACCTAATACTCCACAAATTACAATTTTGTTTTGTTTGTTTGTTTCTCATGTTACATTTTTCTCAACTTTATGCTACTAAAATTACATTCTTTCTCATATATTTCAAGTTAATTATTGTAAAATTGCGACTATTTTTCTCTTACATTTTCAACAACAACATGTGATTTATTTTTAACTCTTTAACTCTTTTTTTTTAAAAATATTTTGACTTTAATCATGTAAAATGACTGATTTTTTCAATTTTTGCTGGGTTTAAAAAAAATTTATTTTAGTTTTTTGTGAAATTATATCTTTAGAATGTGCCATCGGCCAGTAAAAAAAAAGCACCCGGACCTCACTTTGAACAACCGTCTTTTAAAGCAACACGAGTACATATGATAAAAGGTTACACATATTTCAAGAAAAAGAACTAAATTAAGATTAATAAATGACGTGTAAAGAGCTGAGAGACAGATGTGGTCAACAAGTGGCCCCTGAGCCATAGGTTTCCTACCCCTGACCTAGGAGCTGAGGTCATTTCATACTGCAGTACTTAGCTATTACCACTAGATGGCGGTAAGCGAAACAGAAGCTCAGGTACCCTTATACTATATTGTCTTCAAACCAAATTTCACGAAAAACACTCTTGATTTTTTGTTTCTGTGCTGTAGAAGGGCAATGTTTTTCAAAATATGTCCACAGAAAGACAAATTCACAGCCTGATACGTTTTTGCCCATAATAATAATACGTTAGTGTTGATGTTAGCGTTTGGCATTAATATAGTACAGCTAAAGCTAACACATCCAAACTAACGCAATGTTTACACAAACTCATTACTGCCCCCAAGAGGTCCGTTTTGGAACACACAGTTCGAGACGGATGGCATTCTGCGTTTCCGGTGTGAGCTTTCAAACTAAGACAAATATCAGCTACTAATATAACTTGTGTAATGTAGAACCTGATTACCAGAATAGAACATATAATGCTTCGCCAACTGCGTTTATTTCTTCGTTTTTATTTATTTTATTTTTTTACCCTAAACTACTACAGTGAAGGAAGGATGGGGGGGGGTCACGTGACCGACAACCCCACTTCCGCTTTGAGGGCTCTGGCTGACAAATGGACGCTTCACTCTTTGCTTCCTCGACAAGTTCGACCATAACAAACACGAAAGAAGACTGAAAGTCGGACAGACATCTCCGTCTAATCGGTACGTACGCCTATTTAAAGAGGAATAGAAACACCGGATGGTTGTTGTAATACTAAGCGCGTAAAGTTAAATATTCATCAACAGGTGCGCGACGTTAGCCGTACTGTATCCGTATATGTCCTATTATTAGCACAACGAAGCTAATGAGCCAGTCTCGTGAGCCCAGAAATTGTTATTAAGTCCATCAAGGCGTCGTGTATATCACGTTCTGGATGTCGAAATGCTTTAAAATATGGCTCAAAGTTTACATAAACTGTTAAACGTGTTCCACCGGCGCCATTGTGAGCATTTTATCCCCATAATAGTCGTTTATTAGCATAATAGCTGTGCCTTGTGCGTCACTTCCTGCCTTCGACAGGTGGAGCTGTCAAAAGAGGCAACCGGACAGGTGGAGGTGTTGTAAAAAAAAACCCCAATAAGACTGCGTTTAGTAACGGAGTAGCGTTTTTATAGTGAAGTTGCATGTACAATTTAAGGGAGTAGTGAGGCTTAATGGTGCTACAGGTCACATGCTCCCCTCATAATCCACAGATAAGCCCTGTGTGGTCCTTTTTTCTACTCTTCCTACAAGGTGGTTATGGCACCGCTTTGAACTGAGAAATGCGTCGTGTTTCCTTGCCTGGCATCCCAGACATGTCTCCGCTGTCAACCCATTGCTTTGTTCAATCTGTATTTGCATTGTGTTATGAGTCTATGCTAGCGTAACCGCATGCATTCCTGCACCCATCATGGGATCAGCGTGACGGCAACAGGATTTTCTTTCCTCTGGCCATCACATGTCAACCTCTCACGCTGGTGCCGAACTGCACACATAGGTGATGGTGGCCTACATCATTAGCGAGCGTCAAACCTCAGTGCTTCTCCACTGTAAATATGATTAAATAAGACGCTTTGTGTGATTTGTTGCAGGTGCCGGGACAGACGCGACCGCCCGCCATCATGGGGGAACTCTTCAGAAGCGAGGAGATGACGCTGGCGCAGCTCTTCCTGCAGTCGGAGGCGGCCTACTGTTGCGTCAGTGAACTGGGAGAGATTGGGATGGTGCAGTTCCGTGATGTGAGTCTCCAACCGTCACCTCCATCATGTGCTCACAGAGCACGTGGACACCTATTCCCCGGTCATCCCTGAGGGAAACGTTGTGCTAGAGCACTAAAGTGGAGGTTTTGGTTATGCTCACATCTCCTACTCACTGAAAGAAAGACTGTATTTTCTGGAGTAGCAACAGAGCACGTGATGAATTGATCTCGGGGCAGAGTCATAATTGTCATTATAAGCTTGTTCATGTCACCTCTTTAACAGCCATTGTATTGTTTTGCTTTATTTTCTCGCAGTTAAACCCTGATGTCAACGTCTTCCAACGCAAGTTTGTCAACGAAGTGCGGCGATGTGAAGAAATGGATCGCAAACTGAGTAAGTCAATACCTTGTTGCAAGGAATCTCTTATTTCTCCTTTTAAGTGATGATTGGCTATGATTTTACCATTTACACAAACATAAGGACACACGCAAAAGAACCAAAAAATAAACTCCGGATTAGAAAAAAAGTTGATTTGTTCCAAGAATAATGTGATAATAATAACTGTGCATAAACATCGTAGTTTTTGAGAGTAAAGGTTTAATGTGGGAAGGAATTTGGAATATAAAAAAATTTCTAGTTAATATAATGATCATTCAAGAAAAAAGTCAGTGATTTTAGGAGGCCAGTGCTGCAGAATAACATGAATTAAATTAGTAATTTTATGAGAATAAAAAGAAAAGAAAAAGTAAGCTGCAAGACTGAGATCAAAGTTGTAATTTTACTAGAATAAAGTAATAAGTAATATTACAAGAATAACATCTTTTATGACACTAAAATTTCAATTTGATGCAAGTTGTAATATTCCGAAAAGTATCAGAATAAAGAAAACAAATTTTGCAACTACTTATTATATAATTATACATCATCTAAATTTAGGGGCACAGCAATTCCTGGAATAATTTGAGTACCTTGCTTAAATGAATAATCAAGGAAGCGGGAAGATTGAAGAGGTGATGGATAGAGAAGAAAAACAAAATGTAAAAAACTGACAGGGAATGTGGCCAAAAAGCAGGTGTACCTGTTGTAACGCGGCACTTACGTACCACAACGGCGCATCTTATATGTTGCATCAACTCCTCCTGAATTGCTTTCTGATGATGCTGGCGTTTTTCTGATCGTAAGGGTTTGTGGAGAAGGAGATCAAGAAGGCCAACATCCCAATAGTCGACACTGGCGAGAACCCGGAAGTCCCCTTCCCGAGAGACATGATCGACTTGGAGGTGCCGGCGCAGCATTGCCTACCTGTAAAGATCCCCTACCCGAGTGGCGCCGGTGCTTACTTCTTTCTCACCTCTCCCTTCAGGCCACCTTTGAGAAGCTGGAAAACGAGCTGAAGGAAATAAACACCAACCAGGAAGCCCTGAAGAAGAACTTCCTGGAGCTGACCGAGCTCAAGCACATTCTGCGCCGCACTCAGCAGTTTTTCGACGAGGTCAGTCCGACTGAACAAGACCGAAACAAAACAACTAAGACACTGCAGACAGTGTAGCAATGTCTACTTCCCCCCTACCCCCCTCACCCCACCCCACATTAGTGCCGCTCCATTGCCTTCACAAACTGTCCTCTCTGCAGATGTGTAGTTGTCTTTAAAGACGTTTAATGAGTTGTTATGTGCCGTGATGGAGGTTACTCATTCAGCCAGACCTTTATGAGGTTAGCCATTAACCGTCTTTTTTAATGGACTCTTCTGCAGATGGAGGACCCCACTCTACTGGAAGAGTCATCCACCCTGCTGGACCCCAACGATGCTAACCGAGGGGCTCCGCTTCGGCTCGGGTGGGTCTTTTTCTTCTTTTTTTTTTTAGTACATTAAAAACACGGTCAATAATTTAAGGTCTTATAGTCAAAGTGTGTATCTGTTACAGATTTGTGGCGGGAGTCATCGGAAGGGAGCGCATTCCCACGTTTGAGAGGATGCTCTGGAGAGTTTGCAGAGGAAACGTGTTCCTGAGGCAGGCCGACATCGAAGACCCCCTGGAGGACCCCCATTCGGTCAGCCTGCAGCTTCACGGTGGGCACAATTCATGTCAAGGTGCGCCTGCCTCTCACGGTGTTAAATGTGTCTGCAGAGCGATCAGGTCCAGAAGTCGGTCTTCATCATCTTCTTCCAAGGAGACCAGCTGAAGAATAGAGTGAAGAAGATCTGCGAGGGGTGAGGGAACAAAGCTGAGCGTTTGTTGTTTCAATTTCTAATACTTTCTTTTTTGTGCCTTTAGCTTCCGAGCAACGTTGTATCCGTGTCCCGAAACCCCCCAGGAGAGGAAAGAGATGCTGGCAGGGGTGAACGCTCGCATCGATGATCTGCAAATGGTAAATTCTCTCAAAATGGACCCCGCCAGTTCAAGCCCTCTAGACATATTTGCTGCACCACTCGCTGGGGTTGGGCCTGTAGGTGTTGAACCAGACGGAGGACCACAGGCAGCGGGTCCTGCAGGCGGCGGCCAAGGCGATGCGCGTGTGGTTCATCAAAGTGAGGAAGATGAAGGCCATCTACCACACCCTCAACCTCTGCAACATCGACGTCACCCAGAAGTGTCTCATCGCCGAAGTGTGGTGCCCCGTCTCCGACCTGGACTCCATTCAGTTCGCTCTGCGCAGGGGCACGGTGAGACACCTACTTCTATTGTTTACACCGGTTTACAATTGATTTACTTATTTGGCCTTTCCCACAGGACTGCAATTTATTTGCAGTAGATTACATAATCATCTAATCTGCATAACTGGCCACAATACCTGCCCGTTTATTTTTTTACAATGTGCTATGAAGGAGGGCCCCCAGGCTCGATCTGAGCACTTCTTAGCACTGTTGCTAGTAATGACTCCTCAAAGACTGCAAGCAAGTGGAGGTGTCTCCTGTGACGAATACATGTATTTGATTACCAAATAAGCACTTCCTGTTCTTGTGTATATAGCAACAATTGGCAACACTGTTTCCTCCTGCTACATCTTCATATTCCCAGACAGACCAAGGGTTTACAAGGGATGTATTAAAAAGTGGAGTTTAAATGCACAATTTCATCATAATTTGTTTACCAACCAGGGCGTACTGGTAGCGCCGAATCTAGTCCGTGGTGATCAAATTTAATTGTGGTGGGCCGCCACGCATAAACAAACATATGGGAAACACATTTATCTAACCACCGTAAATTATTATTCAGTTTTGGGTAACCTTACCTTTTTGTAATCTGACACTTCACCTTTGTACCATTTCAAACTATTCATTGTATTTCAGCAAATAATAAGATCAAAATTGGGGTGAATCGGTAGTATACGTCTGTGTGCACTTTAAAATATCTTGTGTGAAAGCCATGTGTTTTACACTTGCTGTAAAATGTACAGTAATGTAGCTGTATTCATGCGGACTCTTTACCGCTATTACAACATTGGTTCTGTTGCTGCTGTTTTGCGGAATCTACTTGTTCATAAATGAGCATGTGGTCAAAGCTCTAAATCATTAACGTAAAAAAAATAACATAAAATGAGTTTTTTTTTCTGCAATAAGTCTCTCTGCTTCCAATTAACAGTCTGTCCTTTTTATGGGTTTGTTAGATAAACACCTATCACATAATTAGAGGACGTAGGCTAAACTAAGTGTGCTTTTCTTCCCTAAACCTGCTTTATGTGCCTCCAGGAGAAGAGTGGCTCCACAGTGCCTTCCATCCTGAACAGGATGCAGACCAAACAGACCCCGCCCACCTACAACAAGACAAACAAGTTCACCTCGGGTTTTCAAAACATTGTGGATGCCTACGGAATCGGCAGCTACCGCGAGATCAACCCAGGTATGATTTGTTTTCACTTTTCCTTCTCCTCGTTGCGTCCCGTCATCCATCATGACGTGTCTTCTCTTCCACCGCGCCCCCCCTCACCAACCCCTCCCAGCACCATACACCATCATCACCTTCCCCTTCCTCTTTGCCGTCATGTTCGGCGACCTGGGCCACGGCGTGCTCATGACCTGCGCCGCTCTTTATCTGGTGTTGCGGGAGAGCCGCCTGATCGCTCAGAAAAACGACAACGAGGTATCGGCAGCCACCTCATCACCCATCCCGTCTCATTGGTTCCTACTGTCACGCAACACGCCCACTCTGCCCGCCGATTTAACATGACGTGTGTCTTTGCAGATGTTTAGCATGGTGTTCGCCGGGCGCTACATCATCCTGCTAATGGGAATCTTCTCCATTTACACGGGCATCATCTACAACGACTGCTTCTCCAAGTCCCTCAACGTCTTCGGCTCGGGCTGGAGTGTCCGGCCCATGTTTGACGCCCGAGTGCGAGGCAACTGGACGTAAGTGCGGCTGCCGAGCTTCTTTAACAAACTTACATTGTTAGCCTCAAGGTGATCGCTTATGCTTTTTGTGTTAAAGGATGGAGCTGCTTGAAAGCACCCCTGTTTTGCAGTTGGACCCGATGATAGATGGCGTGTTCAGAGGACCCTACCCCATTGGCATTGACCCGGTACGCACCGTTTGTGTGTCTGTAGCTTTCATGCTAATGAGCTGTGTTTGTAAAATGTTTGGACACCCCTGCTCTAAGGACAAATATAGCTGATAGTGCAAACCTTTAACATTCAAGGGATAACCAAAGGGCTCTAAGTGGAACCTCTGATTGATAAGGAGGTGTCTGTGAAGGTGTGCATTCATAAAGTGCCTACACTAAACAAACACTCTTCTTGTTTGCCAGATCTGGAATATCGCAAAAAACAAGCTGACATTTCTCAACTCCTTCAAAATGAAGATGTCTGTCATCCTTGGAGTCATCCACATGCTCTTTGGAGTTTCCCTCAGCCTCTTCAACCACCTGTAAGTTAGTGTCGCCTCTTTTCCCATTCGTCCACCCACTGACCCTGACTATCTCTCTGCTCAGGTACTTCAAGAAGCCCCTGAACATCTACCTGGGCTTCATCCCCGAGATCGTCTTTATGGCCAGCCTCTTTGGGTACCTGGTGCTCCTCGTCTTCTACAAGTGGCTGTCGTACGACGCCCGGACGTCCCGCGATGCTCCGAGTCTTCTCATCGCTTTCATCAACATGTTCCTCTTCAACTACAGCGACCCCAGCGTCAAACCTCTCTACACTGGCCAGGTGGGTTCAAATAATCAGGCTTTTTGCATCCAGAAAGAAATTCATTCTTTTATTTGTGTCCATATCTGCAGCAAGCCCTGCAGTCCCTCCTGGTGATCATCGCCTTGGCGTGTGTTCCTTGCATGTTAATAGTGAAAACTCTGGTCCTGCGACGACAGTACCTGTGGCGCAAGAACCTTGTAAGCTGCATCAGACCTGCATGTTCTTCATTACTCATCTGTCTCAAACCCTGCGTGTTGCACGACAGGGCACGCAGAACTTTGGGGGCATCCGGGTGGGCAACGGGCCCACCGAGGACGAGGCGGAAATTATCCAACACGACCAGCTGTCGCAGCACTCTGACGAGGAACCCGAGGTGAGACTGGACCGAGGCTTTAATCATTTATTTGGAAACAGAAACCTCGTTCCACTGCAAACAAAAACATCTATTATGTAGAAACGTTCTAGCATTACCCTCGCCGACGTTCAGTGGAATCTTCAAAGCTCAACACAGAAGAAATAATGGAGATGGAACGTGTCCATCATAAAAACATTATGAACTCAATAAGCAATGTTTTAAGTCGCATTAAAATTACTAACAGTGATTCAAGTTAAGCAATTTCCCAATAAAAAGTATTATTAAATAAAAGCACACACACAACATGGTCACTAGCACGTTTTTGCATTGCCATTGCCGGTACGCTTCTGTCGTGGCAGCCCAAATAAAAAACAACGTAAAAAAAAAAGAGGTATTTTCCCCCAAATTCGGGTTGAACTTCTGAATGCCACAATTTTCCACTTTAGTGGCTCCACCGTAGAAGAGATCTGTGCTAGTTTGTCTTAATGTTCAGCACATTCTCCAGTTTTCCAGTGTGTAACCCCGTTTCTTCCATGACTTTCTTGTGTGTGTGTGTGTGTGTGTGTGTGTGTGCGTGCGTGCGTGCGTGCGTGTGTGTGTGTGCGTTAATAATCAAGCGTTGCCTTCTGTCGTCTGCTTTCAAGGCCCGTGAGGAGGAAGAGGTAGGACCTGAGACGCCACCACCTCCCCTTAGTCGTAACCGTGCATGTGTCGCTGCCCGCTTTGTGTTGGCGCTACAGCGGTGTGTAGACGGTCGTGTTGTGTGTCTGTGTGTCTGCGTGTGCGTGTGTGTGTGGGTAGTTGAAGCAGCGCTGCTTTTCAAGCTTTCGGGCCCCAATCATTTTAGGTGTTAAATTCAATGGCTGGTGTCAGATCTACAAATGGCTTTATGGACCTCATGGGGGCTCCAGTCGTAGTAGTAGTAGTATTAAGAGTGTGGCTGTTGTTGCGTGACACACATGTGTCTTGTCTTTCAGTTTAACTTTGCAGACGTTGCGGTGCACCAGGCCATTCACACCATCGAATACTGCCTGGGCTGCATTTCCAACACGGCCTCCTATCTCAGGCTTTGGGCCCTCAGTCTGGCTCACGCCCGTAAGTCCTACTCCTCGCTAAAAAATTCAGCATTCGTTCATTATTATATATTTTGATAATGAATTTAGATTTATAGTAGTTTTTCCACCACTATTTACCAAGCAACTACACTAGAACAGTTAAGAGGTTTTTAAAATGCAATCACACAGTTGACCCTCGGGACAGAAAAATCCCAGCAATGATTAAATACACATTTTTTAACATATAAAGCTGGGGTGTGCAAAGTGTGTCTGACAGGTAAAAAAAATCAACAAAAATAGGGACTAAAATACTGTAAAGATGCTGTAAAGAGGTACTGTAAAGAAGATAATATAAAGAATGGAATATTGATAGGAATACCTGATGATAAAAATACAAAGCTTTGTCTTTAAATATATATATATATTTTTTTAGCTTTTCAAAAAATTATAAAAACTATTAGTCAAGACACAAGCATAGCAAAAAAATAATTAGAGCACCATCTGGTAGACACATTCTATAAATAAATCAATTCTTTTACTCTAAATGGAGGTGTTTACATGAAGCAGGAGTGTCCAAACCTTTTACCCCAAGGGCCGCATGTAGAAAAATCAAAGAATGCAGGGGGCCGCTTTGATATTTTTTTGTGTGTTTTTTTTATTTTATAAAAAGCCTAAAAAAAAAACCTTAGCCACATATATTTTATGCCAAAGCTTTGTACGATTAATAATTAATATCAACATATCAGCCTTTTTGTGTACATTGTGCCTTTTTGCCGTATTGCTACAATTGTTGCTATTTTTTTAGTATTTTACATCATGCCCCGAGCCAATAATAAACAAGTCACGGGCTGCAAATGGCCCCCTGGCTGCACTTTGGACATCCCAGACATAAAGGATTGCATTATTCAATGTTAAGATAAATGTAGGATCAAAATATTCAAAGTTTTCATTGAGAAATCTTTGCGAGAAATCTTTTGTTTGTAGCACTACCATTTTAGACTAGTTTAAGAAATATCCAATGGCAAATTTCATCTATATTTATAACTTTAACAATTTTATTTTTAAATAAATGTAGGGGTTGGTGGGGGCATTTTTGGCCGCTTGGAGCAAAAGTGTTGCTTTTTGTGTGTATCACTGCCATTTTACACACGTTCAAAGAATATCATATTGAAAATTTCTCATATATTTATAACATATATTCAGAACATGTACAGTGAGATACATTGTGGTCATCTACCATCGGGCCATGCTGGACTTAGAATGGAACCAGCGGTAAAACAAACATGCGCAGCCTGTGATGGCGTCTCGTTTATTTGCCACACGTGTGCAGAGCTGTCCGAGGTTCTGTGGTCCATGGTGATGCACATCGGCCTCTCCACACGCAGCCTGGGCGGCTTCTTCCTGCTGGCCATCATCTTTTACTTCTTCGCCATTCTCACGGTGGCCATTCTGCTCATCATGGAAGGGCTGTCCGCATTCCTGCACGCTCTCAGGCTGCACTGGTAAGCCGTCAGTTTGGTCTCCACCTGTTGCTCATTCTTGGTAGGGTTTGAAGTAGATTTTATTGCAACTTTTTCAAGATGAATCCCCACCCTCCATAGTTATTCCTGGCTGCTCTGCTGAAAGGTCAGCTCGCTAATTAGAATCACCGTTTTTAAAAATAGAGCAAGATCAATTTCCAGAGAGGAAGTAGGGCTTCAGGTTCCCGTGAAGTAGTACATGTAGAGGGAGGGTGGAATGGAGGCTAGAGCTCTACAAGTCCTCCTGTCCATCTGGTTCTTTCCTTCTTGTATCTGCAGGGTGGAGTTTCAGAACAAGTTTTACTCAGGTCAGGGCTTCAAGTTCCTCCCCTTCACCTTCGAAAGCATCCTGGATGGAAAATTTGAAGACTGAGTTCACAACTCCCGTGTGTCCAACCTGTTTGTAGTAAATGTCCAGAATCTAAGTCCGGATCTATGGGATTGGGATTTAAGTAGCATCATCTGCTCTGTGTTTGTGTTTGTGCGTGTGTGTGTGTGTGTGGTCTTGTGAGTTTGAATATTATTTATGCAAACAGTGATTAACATAAACATTGATGCTCACTCGGCATCATCAGTCAGCCTCACCAGTCATGAAGGTCCTAAAGGGAAAACGTGCATCTCTTTTTGCAAACTGTGTATGATTAGGAGTGAAATCGTGCACCGCAAAAGCTCCACAGGATCAGCTTCATCTTTCGTTCTGCTTGTGTTGTTTAAATTTCAGTATGACTGATCATCTTTCACCAATAAAAGTGGGAAGAGCTGGGTTTTTCGTTTTTTTATGTCCCTTTTGCTGTAGTAGGATTTGCCACCCTCTCATTTAATTTAATGGTATGACTTAATGCATGCAATTTCTAAAAACTAAAAATACTACTAATAATAATTTGCATAAAAATGTGTGTACTTTAAATGAATAATAAATAAGAATAAACATGTAGACAAAAAAATCCTATAGAATTAGAATTTCATAATAAAATCATTTCTTGAATTTCCTTCAGCATAGCTAGAAAATAAAACATAAATTACAAAGGCTACGGTATTAAAGCATAATCTAAAATAACATGAAATAGTGGTGCATATTTTTACAAAAATATGCACCCATCAAATACAATGAATATGCATTTTGAGATGTTATTTTCTATTGCTTTAAAAATGTTTGCTGATGTGTATCATTGTTATAAAATATTGGTAAATGATTACAATGAATAACAACAAATGTAAACCGTTATTTTTGTTGAGGCACATGTTTGTTGTAATTGTGGAGCTCTGTCCTTGCAAAACCTTAAACCACCTTTTGGTGTCGCTGTTTTCCAACTAGAAAGCCTTCCATTCCCCCGTGCGCGTGTCTGCAACAAGTGGCAGCTACAGTAGCCAAGTCAGTGTGTTTCATTAAAAACTTATGTTTTTAATAATACTGGAATTGGCAATGAAAGTAGATTGTTTTTCTTTTTACACATCATTCTCTCAGTGCAGTCCCCTTGAGCCAATTATTTGCTCTCCTGGTTCCAAACAGAAGGATCCACTTTGTCCCTCCTGGCAAAAACAGTTTCCTAATGTGCGTGTTTTTCTTGTTTTTATTTGGCTCGGTGCAGTTTCTAAAAACGAGCAACATTCGGGAGGTGAGAGTTGAATGTAAAAGGTCCTCTAAACAGTAGTTGTGAGGCCAAGGCAGTAAAAGTTCGTGTTGAGGAACATCATGTCCTTTTGGGGGATGTCTTTGCTGTTAACCTCCAGTAATAATAACGCTCTTTATTTATATTATCGTCTGTTTTTTTCTTGGAAATTCATTTGTGTGATATTTCCCAGAGTGTCATCACGCACATGATGCAGGGGTTATGAGGCCAGCTTGCATAAGCGACCCCATAATGGCCGCCCCATGTTTACACATCCCAGAGATGATTATTGTGCTGTTTAATCTCCAGCAAACACCAAAGTGCACGTTAAGTCAAAACGTCTGTAAGGAATGTCACCTTTCATCGAAAAAGGTTGGCGGGTTTTGTCAATGTGACAGGAAAATCTCCATATTTCATTCTCAAAATGCTCAAAAATATCAACAACGAAATATAAGTGAGGTCCAGTGAGATATTCTTACACCAAAATGGATTTGGTATAAGAATACTGATATATAAATACCAATACCAACTTCAAAATTGTAGTCTCTGTTATATCTGATAATAATCTCAGTAAAGACAGCCGTGAGCAACTTTAGCAACTCACAAAGTCACATTTTCTTCCGAATTTCAGAAGAGTCTCCACCAAGTTTCAAAATCATCAAACTGACCCACTGAATTTTCTCTTTGCTGAAATTGCTATTGCAATATTGAGATTATCTTTGCACAATATGTAATATGTGAATGTGTGGTGGACGGGTTTTGAGTGCTCGAGTGATTCTAGAAGCTATGTTGTCCGAAGCTATATGCCCCTCATAGGGTCTCCCAAGGCAAACAGGTTCTAAGTGACGGGCCAGACAGCGAATGATTCAGAAGACCCCGATTAAAAAAATCAAGAGGAGGGATCGCACCCGTAGCTTGGCCTGTGGGTGGGGGCTCTGGTTCTTGGGCACCCCCATGGTGAGGTGTTCTGGCCTTGCCCAGCCGGGAGAAGGCCCCATGGTAGACCTAGGACACGGTGGAGAGATTATGTCTCGCAGCTGGCTTGGGAACACCTTGGGGTCCTCCCGGTGGAGCTGAAAGTCTGCACTGAGACTGCTGCCCCAGTGAAAATGGAATAGAATCTAAATCTCAAACTTAATTGTCTTTTTACTTGTATGCTGCACGTTTTCTCCCTTTCACTTTCTATGGAACTTTGCTTCATGTTTACTGTACGGCTGATATTTTGACCTTTGTCCCGTTCTGCTGGAGCACGCATGCGTTTGCTTCCACCTGCACAGTCGCCACACTTTGCTGACCGTTTTTACATCCGGCTGTAAAACACAAGGAAGTGCATCTGTACGCCTTTTGACCTGCGGCCCCAGTTGCCTTCCGGTGGTCCTTTCTAATCTGTAGCATATTTCTCAGAAGTGCTTCACCTCGCACCTTACGTAACGTGGACATTCCTTCGCGCTTATGTTCCCAATTATTCGGTGAATCGAATCAAAATTATTCCCCGAGGTGATGGAGAACTTCCTCTGACCTGCGCTTCCCCCCTGCGTTCGCGGCCATGCTCTGTGATCATACGGCTAATCAAGTCATCTTTCTTTCATCCCCTTGGTATGTGGCCCGTGATGCTCTGCCCCCCCCCCCCCAACCCGCACGCTGGCTTTGTGGTGCTACATTCCAGCGTTGACCTCAAGCTTTGGGTGCAAACATGAGACCACACACAGCACCCACAGTCCGAGTCAAGTAGAGGAGAGGAACAGAACCAATGTTGTAATAGTGCATCATTTGGACGTTGTTTTTTGGGTGGGTCTGTCACCGCCCTCCATTCGCACAGATGTAGACGTTTAAAATCCGATTTAGTCCGACCGATTTTGTCCAAATATCACCCAAAAATAGACGCTTTTGAGCCAAATCAACAGGAAAGGGACGACCAAAACGTTGTTTCAATTATGGTGGCCAATCCTGCCTGTTAAAGCCTGATCCCGTCAGATCTCTGAAGCTAAGCAGGGCAGGGCCTGGTCAGTACTTGGATTTGAGACCTTAGAGGAACACCAGGTGCCACAGTGGGAGAAAATAAACTTTCCTTATGCCCTTCGGCAAGGTACTTCACCCACATTGCCTAGTATGTAAGTGGTGTGTGTGTGTGGTGGCCGGAGGGTTTGATGGCGCACACTGGCAGCCTCACTTTCCGTCAGTCTGGCCCAGGGCAGCTATGGCTACATAGTGGCTTACCATCACCAAGTGTGGTGTGAATGAACAATGATGACCTCAGTGTAAGCGCTTTGATAAAGCGCATAACAAGTGTAATTCATTATTATGGTAATAATGTCTCTTTTTAGCAGGGTGGGTAAGGAGCCACCTAGTGAGCCAGCTTTAATAGCACTGGTGTGGTCCTTGTAAACAACAGTAGGCAAACATTTTAATGGTATGGAAAGCTGCTGAAAACTTCAAATGCCGCTACTAACATCTTGTGGCCTTACTAAAAAACACCAGGAGGTTGCCTACAGCCACAGATGTTAATGTTTTGTGACCCAGGGCTAATTCCAGACCCCGGTAGTCATTACTGTATTTATTATTTTACTACAGGAATCTGTGCTTAATTGAATCAGGGCGTTAATTGGCGCGTTTGCGGTATGTCTATTGTATTTCTAGCAGCGTGGGGGACAAGAGCGAGAGTTTTTTGGCTCAAGGCTGGTGTTGGGCGAGAGCGGGAATGCCTTTGGTTAGGCTCGGTTGTTTATTCTGTCCCTGGAAACCAGCAACAAAAGCATTCTCAACAGAGGACGAGCTGATGCCGCCATTGCCGCGGCCTGTTTTCCGTCTGCGGCGGCCATTTCCTCCCTCGTCGGAGCAAACAAAAACACGCACAATAGGTGACACATTTAGATGTGGGAGAACTTGTAAAGTTGTGTAAGGAGGCCAGCAAGGTCAGAGTGTTCTCAGCGTATTTACTGTACTACGGGGTTAAGACTTTAGTTGTTTATTTTGTTTTTCAGGCTGCACGGTGGCTGAGTGGTTATCATGTTGGCCCCACAGTCGAGAGATCTGGGTTTGAATTCTCACTTGGCAGCTCTGTGTGGAGTTTGCATGTTCTTCCCGTGCTCACAACATGCATTTTAGGCTCATTGGCAACTCTAAATTGTCCATAGGTGTGAATGGTTGTTTGTCTGTATGTGCCCTGCCTTTGGCTGGTGACCGACGTCGCCCAACGTCAGCTGGGATAGGCTCCAGCATACCCTACTGTGGATAAGTAGCATAGAAAATGGATGGATGGACACCTTTTTGAAAGAATTCTAAAATGACCGATTGGCACTCTCTCAGATATTAGTACATATGATGTAGGATAGGCAAACTGGTATAACTTAGTAAGAAACCATGGTTTAAGATATTTTATCCATTTTTGCAGTACAGTAATCCCTCATTTATCGCGGTTAATCGGTTCCAGACCCGGCTATGATAAGTGAATTTCTGCAAAGTAGGATTGTTTCTTTATAAAGGTAATGTTTTTGTAGTTACAGCATCGAAAAACTGTTTGTGACCTTCTAAATACGGGTTTTGACATTATTAGAGCCCTCTAGACATGAAATAACACCCCTATAGTCACCTTTGTTCCCATATTACCAGACATAATAACCAAAAATAAGCAATTTAAGACATAAGTACGACTCCTGCTTGTGTGTGTAAATGTGTTTTTGTGCTAGGAGAGCTGAGTAGAGAGGACAAACAGGAAGTGACGTGGGGGGTGGAGACGTTGCGGTCGCAATAGTAGCCCAGGTTTTTTGTTGGGGGTTGTTGTGCCATTTTGTTATTAGATCATTCAAACCTGCAATAAAAGCCTGTTGTTCTGGCAATCGAGTCTGGTGCTTGTGTGCCTGACCGAACATTATAGTAACATCACTAACCCCTAGTGACCAGTGTAGAATACTACATCACATCGTAACGTCTTTGAATGAGTCTTCTGAATGCCTTATATTTGTGTTTTAATTCATGTAGCCATTTTTATGCTTGAAAATACTTAATTTCAGCTAAAATACCTAATATTTGCTTAAATGTGCATGTTTATTCTATTTTTTTAAGCAGTAGGAAGCGCTCAGATTTTAGTCCATACTATGTAAATTGGTAAAACATAGTGACAAAAATGTTTTTTAGTCAGATATACTCATTTTTGACCATAATTTTGGATATTTACTCTGTTTTTGTAGTACCGGACTAATACGTTTCTAGCTTTTCCAATGGCAAAAAGGTACCAAAGTCAAGAGCCAAGATAAAAAAAAAATCTTAGACTGTTAGTTTGTCCATTCTAAGTCAGCGCTTCGGAAAGATCCAATGCCCCTGATGTTTCCAGGACCCAAAAATGTACCAAGTCAGGTGTCAATGAGCCTTGTGTCCTCGTACAACCGCATCCTTTCTACTCATGTGTTTGTGGTGGGAGTTTTTACAGCAGCAGATAAACGCCGAGCCAGCGTGACCCGGAAATTCCTGAAAGGTCTACCAAGGTCTACCATCTTCCTTCGCAGAGGTATTTACCGTATGTGCGGATGAACCTGCGGTGCTGTTCTAGCCTATGCGCGCCTCTCTGCAGGCTTTCTTAATCGGTCGGCTGCAAAACAATGACTGGGGGGGTGGGTGGGGTGTTGGGGGGTTGCAACAAAGCATGTCATCTGCAGTTTTAGGTGAAAAGGCGCTTCCGTTGTACATTCCGTCCGCGTCGAGAACTTTAACCCCGGCGTGCCCAGACCGAACCCCCGCTCTGGTCTTGTCTCGTCTTTGGTTTGACATAATTATTTTGTTACATAAATATTTGGACAATTGGTCATACTTGCTATCTTTGCTTTTCGCAGTTTGTTTTGGTGCTTGCGGTGTAACCTTTGAACTTTCCTCCGTATCTTCTGCTTATCTTCAGTACAGTCATCTCTTCTTTGTTTGGTCGCCACATGGTTACAGCTTCTGTTCCGGAGAGCGTTTGCATGCACGCCGCGAGGATGAGGCACGGAGGTCACAGGAAGTGGGAACATTTCTGGCATTCCTCAGCCTCTAGCAGACCGCCACGACGCTCCTCCTCGGAGCATCATTATTTAGGAAAAGGAACCATTTTGAATGGTGAGCTTATTGGGTGAGGGGAGGTCAACCTGTGGTGCTCGGGTGGCATGTTAATCATAATACATAAATAATATAATTGCCTTTTTTTTTTTCTTCTTCAGTTTCAAAAATAGTTCCACTTTTTACCCTTAGGTCCCAAAACGGTTCACCTATATGAAATAAATGTAAATGCAGTGGTTTGCAAAAGTTTGGGCACCCCTGATCATTTCCAAGATTTTCCTTTATAAATCATTTGCTGTTTGCATCACCAATTTCAGTTAAATATTCAGTGATACTTGGGAAGTTTTTAGAATTTGGGCACTTCTACAGAAAAATTACATCAATATTTAGTAGATCTTCCTTTTGCAGGAACACCAGCCACCAGGAACACTTCCCATACTCCACTTTCATTACATCAGTCCTTTTTAATAGCATCAAACCTAATATAGATATCATTTTTTTGTATGCCCTTTTTGTTGTAAAAAACATTTTTTCCAATGGGGAAAAACATAAATGAGGGTGAAAGTGGAATATTTGGGATGATTTTGATGTAACAGTAACAGTTACCTTTTGTTACAGTTTCACCGAAGGTCCCGTTTTAAAAAACTAGGTTTCTACCCTCAGGTCCCAAAATGGTCACCCTCAAACGTGCCAAAAAATGATTTTGACCATAATTATTACACTTTTAGTATTTAATATGCTCTTGTTCTTTTCATTTTGGCTTATACCTGCGTATCCTACTACGGGTTGCCACAGCTAATCATGTTATGTTTGGTTCGCCTGTTTTGATTTGGCAAAAGTTTTATGTTGGATGCCCTTCCTGACACAACCCTCTAAATGACAAACATGATGCGTATATATATTTGGGTATGACCAGGATGGAGAGGATCAGGAATGAGCACATTAGAGGGACAGCAGATGTTAGAGGTTTTGGAGATAAAGTCAGAGAGGCCAGACTGTGATGCTTCGGACATGTCCAATTGCCTCCATCTAACCCTGAAACCAAAACATAAAGCTGTAGGTTGTGAAAAAAGTGATCAGGTGACTAAAGTCGAAACGTTAGAAAAAAGTTGTAATTTAGATATAAAAATAAACTCCTAATATTACTGTATGAGGGAAAATAATGTCAATTTGGTAGAATAAACTGGAATTTTTAGATTACTTCATATATACTAGTAATATACAGTATTTGTCAATAATAATGCCATTACCCACTTATGATGAAAGAGATGTGTTTTCTGCCAAAAACAACCAAAAAAATGTTATTTTTGTTTTACCAGAAATCCACAACTTTGAATGCTGGATCACAAATGTGCTAAAATCTATTGTATTGACAAAGAATTTTAACTTGTACTAACATGTACTACTTTAATATTTTGATATTAAAATAAAAATATTTACATTAAAATGTGTATATATATATATATATATATATTTTATCCTCCCCCAAAATGTCTCGGGGTTTAAAGCAGTTGGACAAAAACAAAACCATTTGATACAAAATGTATCTCTTTCCTGGTTACATTTTGCAACAAATAACATTTATTCATCTTTATACAATCAAACAAAAAAAAAACGTCCAGAAGGACAAGTGCAAAACTGCCCGTCCTCCACAAGCAGCAAAAACAAGTAAAAAAAAAAAAAAAAAAAAACACTTCTGTTTTTTCATCTTAATACTAAATGCCCAATTTTATACCACAGAGGGCGAGCATCAACGGCGTAAACAAAGGTCAGCTTTTTTATTTGAACAACGCGCGAGGAGCGTCAAACTGGCGGCATTCTCACTCTGACTTTTTCCAATAAAAGTTCTAATAAAAATAAAAAAATTAAAAAGGTGCGACTTGTGCAAACGCCCAAAAGAAGAAGAAAAAGAGAGAAATACGCCGCAAAGGTGATGTGGACACAGTGTGACAGCGGTGAGGAATAATATGTACAGTCAGCTGCGTGCGTCTTTACAACGAAATATTTGTTTTGAAAATTAAAAAAAGTGCTGCAGATTGTACTCGGAACGTGAGAATGCCGGGGGCATGTCGAAGAGGCTAAAGTTTACAAAAAAACATAAATAAAACATATAAAATTTGCAGTTTTTAAACTTCCTTCACCAAAAGTTCATCACGGGACATCACCTGAAGAGGAACCTCCACATCTTCGCGGAAAAACGGGAGGTATGGAACATCTCAGCAGGAGGTAAAGAGTTCAGCGTCTTTCCTAGCAGATGAGCTCCTGCTGGATTTCGGGCCGCGTGGGAAAGGGCGGCTCGGCGAAGGAGAAGGCGCCGCACCCCGTCTTCAGCTCTCCCTGGCACGGGCACGCCAGGTAGGACCCCACGAGCAGGTCCAGCTCCGGGGAAGGCGCCGGGCTCTCGGGCTCTGACTCGGACTGGCTGGTCTCGGGCTCGTCCAGAGACGTGGAGGAAGACCTGGCGTGGTGGATCAGGTGGGGGTGAGGGTTGAGCCAGGGGTGCTTGAGGCATTCCTCGGCCGTGGCTCGCTTCCTGCCAAAACATCACAACGTCGCAGATGAGTGGAAATTCCGTGAAGAAGTGAAGAGCAGAACAAAAAAAGATTATGCAACACGGAGGAATCTCTGAGGTCCCGACGCTAATCTGCTGCAATTTATCAATACTGACAGCCCAAAAACATCCACTGATCCCATTCTGACAGAAAAAATCCCCCTTCAAAATCACCTAGCTGCAGACAAGATGGCCGTTTGGGTGACTTAATGAGGTGATGAGCTAGAAACACCATCACGTGGCAATGACTTCCCCAGCAAAAACACACTATTTTCCTTACCTCTGCCTTCTGCTTTTGGCAGCTCTTTAGTGACGAAAAACTAAGCGCGCAAAGTCGGATCACGACGTTACAGCTAGCTTGTTCCATTTAGCCAAACACAATTCCCCAACAAAAACACACTTTGGGATTAATCTGTACCGCTACCGCTTGTTTGTCGATTTTTTAATCATTCTTGGTAAAAAGCAAAAAGTAAAAAAATAAATAAAAATCAGGGTCTCGATCTCAAAACTAGGTTACTGCTAGCTAGCTACTAGCTTAATGTGACAGTTAATAATGATTATTTGCGTTCAATTTAACTAGACTTCAGGGAAAAAAAATAATGACAGTCAAAAAACAAACATAATTCCTTCTTAAGGTTAAGCATTTTTGTTAGCACTATCGCTAACTTGTGACCTGTCAACTTTTTGGACCGCAAAAACAAGTTGCTGCTACAACGTTAGCCACATCGCAGCTAGCTAAAACTATTTGTCATTTGTCTTCAAATGAAGAATAAAACCAAGAACAAGAAAAAAAAAGTGATGTTTCTCAAAACTAGGTGGACTCTTTTTAAACTATCGTACAAAGGTAAAGCTAGCGCTAATGCTAACTTGAGTTCTCTGACAAAAGCTCAGCTTATCTTTATTATATCCGATTATAACCTCCTGTCGACTTTTTAGCAATTGAAACAAAACAAAAAACCCACAAAAATGTTGGCCCACACAAAGGAGTTACTGCTAGCTTGCTACTGTTAGCCACTTGCTAAAGCTAGCATGATAGGACTACGGTTTAATGAAGTTGATCTATTAGTGTCGCGTTTCTGTTCAATTGAGATAAAGCCACAAAAAAGAACCAAAAAATGTGAAGTTAGTTAAACTTTTTGCTGACAAAGCACTCTATTCTGTAACATTATAACATGCTTTTGTCAACCTTTTAGCATTCCAAATGAAAAAAACCGCAAAACAGAGTTACTAGCTTGCTACCGTTAGCCACATCGCCGCTTGCTAAAACTAGCGTGTATGGTCTCATACAGTCGATCAATTTCTGTCAAGTTCGTGTTCAAATGAAGTATAAACCCAAGAACAAGAAAAAAAAAGTGGTGTTTTTCTTCTTAAACTATTGCACAAAAGGTAAGGCTAGCACTAATGCTAACTTCTTTCTCTGACAAAACTTACACCCTCTTTTTGACTTTACAAAAGTACAAACACGAGTTCCTAGGGGACACCTTGCTAAAAGTCTCGTACCATTACGTGTTTTTGTACAGTTAATCGAAACAACACAATAACGCTGACTGAAAGTGAATGTAGCTGCTCTCACAGGACAAAAACGGACACATTTGTATTGAAGTTGTAAAGCTGCACGCCAGCCTGACCAAAATGAGTCACGTTTGCTTTTCGAAGAAGAGAAACGATTTAACGGCCTTCAAAGGAAATGACGTGACCGACATCAGATGTTCAACGGCGTCCTCACCTGGGGTTCTTCACCAGCAGGGACTGGATGAAGTCGACGGCCAGCGGGGAGATGTCCTCGAAGGTGTCGTGCGAGTACTCCACGTTGACTTGGGAGATGTTGAGAAACGTCTCCTGCTTGTCGTCGCCCAGGAAGGGCGACTCGCCGGTCAGCATGACGTAGGTTAGAACCCCGATGCTCCTGGCGCGCCGGAGGGAGCGAGACGGCGGGTCAGGTTTGAAGGTTGGCAAAGCGTGACGATGAAACGTGCGACAAAGCACTCACCACATGTCGGTCGCGGTGCTGATTGGCTCGTAGTTTAGGATTTCTGGCGCTAGATAGCAAAAGAACCCGAATTAGTGAACAGATCACCTAAAAAGCGCACGAGTGTGCCTTCAAAGAGGACTTACCGACATACTCTGGAGTACCCAGAATCTCCCGGACCTCAGAGATGCTGTCCATATGTCTGGACAGGCCAAAGTCCACAATGCGGATGTCGCCCAGAGGCCTGGCGCTGGTCAGTAGAATGTTCTGCGGCTGCGGAGGATCAGACGGACATGAAAGGTTATGTAACCGCCGAGGGGATTTGGCCCTGGAGATGAAAAGAACCCCTGGAGGATTTGGGAGTCTGCTTCGCCAGTCTGCATCTAACAGTGCCTCAGATCAGCGACTAAGCCAATCAGGGAGGAGAAGGGAGGGCTATCGCATCCGATGACTTCCTGGACGCATTGTTAGCAGCGCACAATGACTCCGGGGGTCGCTTTGGACAAACGCCAGGTTTGCTCGGGAACCCAATCTCTTGACACCACAGTCCTGACCCGTTTTAGCGCTAAAAGGGAAGGATTAGCTCATCTGGAGGACGGGGTTCTTGAAGGAAAACCACAATGCTGTTGTTAGACGGTTCCCCCTCAAGGGAACCAGGTTTTGCCACCAAACCGGCTTACGTGACAGATTAAAACACCCCAACGGGGTACGGTCTTCCCCGTATCGTCACACAATCTCTCACGAAAACCCTTCTCACCTTCAGGTCCAGATGCACCACGTTGTTCCGATGCAAGAAGGCCACCCCCGACAGGATCTGCCTGGCCAGCCGGATGACGTCTTTCTCGGTGAAGGCCTCGTCGTTGTCGGCCACGCACTGGTCGAAGATCTCACCACCGGCCGCGCTGCAAGTGAGTGGAAGCGAGAAAAGCCAGTTCCATTAAAAAGGCCGTAAACCATAGACCCCACGTTTAGCTCCACCATCGTGGCTCTGTTAGCTGTAGTACTAACACTACCGTAACATTATGGCAGGTCAGCCTATTCGCCAAAGTAAAGCTCGTCTGACTGACTGATAGTTGGCTGAACTCCTGATTTGGTTTGAAGATGTGTAGCGAAGCCTGCTTTACATTGTTGCGTACACATTTGCTAGCACCTCGAATGTCAAATACTGCTATAGTCTTAGAATTTGGAATACGCCAATATTTTAAGAAAGTCTACCACAGCTTCACCAGTGAAATCGCTGCGGTGCTAACATTACAGTCGCATTTTATACGCAACATCCTGCTGGGTTAGCCTATTCGCTGGAGTAAACCAAAATGAGAAAACTCATAGCTCACGTGTCTGTGGCTGAAAATAACTACAAATTAGGTTTTAAGACGTGTAGTGAAGCCCTCACGTTGTGTCGCGCGAAACGTCAACCTATTTTGCAAGTCTTGAATACGGAATTTTGCTAGCTTTTCAAATACCGCTATAGTACGAGAATTTGGAATAAACCAATATTAGTCTGTCATAGCTCCACCAATGCAAATCAAACCAGCGTAGCTACGTGTCGCTGCGGCGCTAACATTACAGCCACATCATGCTCGGTCCGCCTACTTTCTGGAATAAACTAAAACGAGCAAACTCAAGAGCTCCTGTGTCTGCAGCTGACTGACGGATAGTTGGCAGAGCGCCTGTGTTGCGTTTTAAGATGTGTAGCGAAGCCTTCTGGCTAGAGACTAGCTACTAGGGGCCCTTTAATGCAAACCACCGCTATTTTTCCCCCCTTCCTTTATGGAGCGTTGCATAACCGGGAGTCTCCTGTGTACTTCCCGTTGAAGACGGTCCATTTCTGTCCTAATGGGAGTCGTGTTATGGCACACGTCACGTACGGCCTCTCAGGGGGAATATTACACAAGATAAGCACGGCGTCAGATAAGACCCGATACCTTAGGGCGTCCACGTGTCATCTTTAAGAAAGCCAAGAATGAAGGCAGGTAAAAGCTGTCGGCTCGGAAACGGGACACCTTAAAAAACACTTTTTGCGGGGGTGACTGAAATCATTGGTGGAATAATAAGTCCTCCTGCCCGGTCTTGCTGCACTTGTGCAACCGCATCACTTTAAGTAAAGCGCGGACACGCTAGACTTAACCGATGCCTCCAACGCCATCAAAAAAACTGGGAGCATGTGTGGGGTTTTTTTTTATTGCTGAGGACGTTACATAAGAGCGGTACCACCCCCGCTCCCCCGCCTTGACTTGACGAGATTCAGCTGTGAAAATTTGCAGGATTTTGACGACACAGATTCTTGTTGCGGAAATCCCGAAAGAGTCCCGGCGAAACTGAAAACGCGTTATCAGGGAGATTTGAAACGAACTTTAACCGGCCAAGAAAGAAATCAAGGCAGGCAGACGTCCTCCCCTGCAACGTGGGGATTAGATACCCCCGGGGGGACCACATGGGCACAGGGATGAGGTCTGATCAGCCCCTTAATCTCAAGTAAGGTGCTTTTAAAAGATGTCTCGGACTTCCAAGTCCGGTCCGAGTAAGGTTTTAGGACCGGCGGCGGGTCCAGTGAGGTCATTAAAGATTGCCGTGTTGGCCAAACCCAAATAAACAAAACCAGGAAATGAAAAGAGGTAACCTCACCGGCTAAAAGACACGGGCTGTTTTTGGATACGGAAAAATTAAAACAATATTTTGATTTCTCAACCAGGCGAGATTACTCCTAATTTTTTCCAGCAAGGGCCACATCGTGAAAAATGAAAGGATGCAACTTTGATATTTTTTAAAGCAACACATGTAGACATGCAACGTTGCAAAAAATGCATATCAGCTTTGTGATATACTGTAGGTGGGAAAGCCTCTTTGCGCTTTTCCCCCGTTTTTGATCTTGTTTTCTTTTAGTTTAGTGGTTTACAAACTGGGGGGCGCGCCCACAAACAACTTTCATTATTACGGGGTGGGGGCCGAAAAGCATTTTCTCTCGCTGCAAAAAAAAGTTTGGGAACCACTGTTTTAGTTTTCCAAATATTTCTGCTTTTTCTTCCTAAATAATCTTTGTAAATTTTCTCCATGTAATATTTTGGCGTTATTGCCTTATACCTTTTTTCCCCAGAAATGACAACTTTAGTTGTGTTCGTTTCTCATAATATTACAACTTTAAAAATATATAATTGTAGATACAGATATTTAAAAATGTTTTAACTCAAGGCTACTAAAACTACATTACTTTTAAAATTGCACTTTTCATTAAAATTCGACTTTTTTCCCCTTAATATTTTGACCTCATTTTTTTCTGCTGTCAGTTTTTTCTTAAAGTTCCAACAGTTAAATAATGTTTGTAAATTTTTTCTCATAATTATGATTTTATTCCCATAATATTTTTACCTCATATCATAACTTTCTGAAAAGTAATTTACCAAAACCGGTAACTTTGTTGTTTTGTTCCTCAAAATACTATGACGTGAAAAAAGTTTTTTCTTTACATTTCACCTTTTCACTAAAATTACATTATTTTTTGACATTATTCTCATAAAATTACTGCAATCGTTTCAATTTTTGCGGTTGCCTTTTTATTTAATTTCTGTTAACTTCAATTTAATGAGTTACAGTGTTCCACACAGAACCGTCGCGGTATAATTTGCCCAGCCGCCCATGATGTGCATGTTCAAAAACCAGGAAAAGCAAAAAAACAAAGTTAGGGCAACAGAACTTCAAGATTGCGTCGCTGAAAACGTATTTTACGCCACTTGTTTGCACGACAGCGCTGTTTTGGAGCGTCAAAATGCAAAAACATCTCACAAAGCAATTGTAAGTCAGGAAAAACTGGAAATGAAAAGTCGTAGTTGACGGTAAATTCTCAAAATTGCAACTTTCCGTTGTTTTTTTGTTTTGCTACCCTGTTGCAGATTAGCGAAGTACTTACTGAACATCATTTGTTTACACTATAATGCTGCCTTTGAGCCTGAACAGCGCAAATGCAAAACATTTCACATTTGATGTGACATTTACAACACACGCGTGCAAAGTGAGTGGATGGAGTGCGGTTCCCTGGGCCGACAAAGTTAGCGTTAGCGTTTAAGCTGCTTTTAATGTGTCGACGCGCAAATATTTCTCTTTATTAAGCTACGTAGCTTGCATTTTTCCGTGTGAAGATTTTTAGCTCTGAGCCGTGCCACTTCACAGGAATTTTCCTGTTAGTGCTGTGTAGTTACAAAGTGACATCGCCACCCACTGGCCTGGCATGCATATGACGTCAAAAGCTTTTGGCCGCACATGCAGATGGCGGTGGGGCGGTGTTTGTGTTCTGTGGCTGCAGCTGCACGCTAAGCGCTGAGAATTCGAGCGTCTGCTTTTCTGGCACGACTGAGGATGTGGTTGCGGCGATGAGAGATGTGTGCCTCCTTGGATGCGGGAGCGCCACTTTTAGCAGCCTTGCTCACTTGCCGGCCGCACAGGAAACGGAGATAAAAAAAGAGCTAGCCGTGTGACCCAGATGATTGCAACGGAACGCAGAGTGAAACCCCTCATTAAGAGATAACCTTTTGTTATGCAGGAGGGCAGACATTTGGACTTTGACTTCCGTGTTGTTTTGTCTGCCTTGTGGCGATGCTTCTCCACGTTCACGTCACAGAGGTTCTGCAGAGCGTTTCTGTGGTGAGCAGTTCATTAGAACCGTTAGCGCTTTAGCTCCAAACCACACCGTTAAGGTTGTTTCCCAATTTGTTTAAATTTCCTATCAACGTTTTCACACTCTTTCAAGACGAAGTCCACACACCAGGGTTTCCCAAACTTTGGGTCCAGACCTGCTTCGGGTCCGGATTTTACTAACCCTCACAATTTATTGTTGACTTCTGCAATAAATTTGTAAGTTGTGTTCCTATGACTTTATATGCGGTCTAGGTTCCTAGGAAGAAGTGAACGTCTACTTTGGCCCGACTGGCTAAACGGGCTGCTGTAGGAATCACTGCAACGCAATACTCTATGTGCCTACGACAGACTGGTGGGAAGCCGCTGGAGTGAGGTTCCCGGAGCAGGCAAAGTTAGCACAACAATAACTTAACTATGGTACTCCTACAAGATGGTGCAAATAGTGCGTTTCTCGACTTGGCTACTTAGCTTGCATTTTTCCAGTGTGACAGACGTTTAGCTCTGAACCTCAGGTGCTTTCCATTGAAGAACTTCGTTTAACTGATCTGCACTACACCATATGTGCTAACTGTTCCCACAAAAGACAATTCTTCAAATGCTTTCATGTCTTGACGTGCTAATGTTTCTCAACTTTATTTGGCTACTTAACTTGTGTTTTTACATTCCATCGTTCATTTTCCTGATCGTCACTTCACAGGCATTTTCCCCCCGAACGCCAATGCCTAATTAGGGCGTTCTTCCACTGACCTCTGCCGTTCTCAGATAATCATTCGTGGAATGCCTTTGGCAATTACAGACAAAGCCCGCGTAACCCACTTTTCCTGGCACGGCCCGATCGGCCACACGTGACTGGGGAACATTGCAGGCACGAGGTCTTTCATACTTTTCCAGCTTGCCGTCTTACCATTCCAACACCAGGATGATCTCTGTGGCGGTTTCGTAGACCTCGTGCAGTGCCACCACGTACGGGTTGGACTTGGCCAGCTCCAGCACGGCGATCTCATTCAGGATGTCCACGCGGCAGTCCTGGCCCTTCCGCCGCTTCCTCTGGAACTTGGCGGCGTACTGCTTCCCCGTCGTCTTCTCCACGCACTTCTTCACCACCGCAAACTTTCCCCTGGGAAAGAAAGCAGACGAAGTGTGGGGGAGATTTTTTTAAAATGGCAATACGTGTCAACACAACACAATGGGCCACACACCGACAGAAAATGTGGTTTCATTGGACAAAGCAGTTGTTGCAATTTAGCCTAAACTTGTGCAGAGGAAATTGCCCTGGACACTGGAATCTCAATCTTTCGGTATGTTCTCAACTCCTGTTTACATGCCAGAGTAACTTCAACACCCTCAAATTTTGCCTCACTCCACTATCAAACCCAATCAACTAAAATTTCCAATCAATAAAAACATGACTTCCTTGGCGGGGTGTTACCTAAATGTTCTCAGTAGTCATTAGCTAGAGTCAAAGGGCATGCCTGGGAGTGGCCAAGATGTCCAACATGAGCTGCCCCCCCACCTCCAAAGACATAATGACACAGCTGACAGCAACATGGACAAATGGACATGTGTTGACGCCTCCACACAGAGGCCGTGACAGTCGTACAAAAAGCCAACCAGTTGGTACCACAGACTGTCAGAGACCACCCACCCACCCGCCCGCCCTGGGGCCGGCAGGGTAGTTGGCAGGGGGTCAAAGCGTCCAGACAGAATCTGAATACAATTTTTCAACCAAAAAACGCTGAAACCCAGCACGGTGCCGCTTATTTTCTCCCCAACATTCCCACACTGTTCTGTGGACCTAATCCTGTCCGTTTCTGTTTTTGGGGTTTGGGTCCAGAAGGCTCCGTTGGGAGTCTGAGAATGGTGACGCACATCTTACAAAAAAAATAAAATAAATAAACCTGTCAGAGCCTTTTCAAGGTAATTAGCCCCGTGGAGAAGCGCAGCATGAGGGCTGGGAACTACATGTGTGCTGAAAGGACGTGATCAATGTGCACTGAAAGGAGCCATGAGGGGTCTTTTCAAAGAGGGGTCAGAGGTTACCACTAAACATGGCCGTCATCCAAATGGCTGTTACAAAACATAACTTCTCTTCCTTTAAGCCCTGATGGGTCCAGCTAAGATGATCAAATCGCTCCCTTTACAGTACAGCGATGTGAACGCCATCATTAGTGGTGCCCCTACTGGTTGTGCTCAAAAAATAACAAATGTTCAATACCTTATTTTTGGTGGTGGCCATGTTTTTCAACCAATCTTGCTCAAATTTTCCAAGCATGTGCTTGTCGGTTCCCTGGAAGGGTGTACCAAATTTCACTTTGATTTGGCTAAACACGATAAAGTTACAGGGAATTATTTTTGGAACCGTGTGAGAAATTTCAAGCCCAGAGCACCAGTATGTGGCGTATTTTTTTAGAAAAATAATAGCACAGTCAACACCGCAGTGGTGCACGTTTTGACAACAATTTTACCACTTTGTGTGTGGTAGTCCAGGAGTAGAAGGGTCCTCTTTGAGAATTTGACACAGAAATGGGCTTCCTGTGTCTTATCATGCATCCAGTAGAGCGTAAAGAAATGTGCACACACAGGTTGACGTTCCTGCTGTCAGCTTGGCATGGTACAAATTGAACATACTGATCACAGAAGAGCTTAACCGCCAGAAAAAAATAATAGGTAGGCCAGCTTGATGAAATAATTACTCCACCTTGAAAAAAAAGACAGATGATGGAATTGCATTTAATTTCCGCACACAAACTATAGCTCTTTTCCAACTGAATCTCCAGGAATGCGGCTCTACACACACTTAATGCGATTACAAGCCCCGATTTCAAGCTGATATTATGAGGGACAAAAGACACCAGGAGGGTTCTAACATGAAAAAAAAAAAGAAGGGAGGACATTACGAGCTCCCCCCCATCCGGCACTTAGGCTGCTGTCCCTGGATATCCCGGGGTGTTTGGCTGCATGAGTGCCGCCCGCCCCCTCTTATTTGCTTTGCATTTGCAGGGGTGGGCAACCAGTGGCCCATGGGCCTCATTAGTCCCCGCTACAGCGTTTGATCCAGGCTGCCTTGCAACAAATAAATGGCCATAACGTGATCCAATGCAAGAGCTGCAACAAAAACATCCTGCATTTGTAGTAGCACTTAGTTAAAGTGTCACTTTGTACGGTTTTGGTTGCTTTATTTGGGGTTATGGGATGCTTGGGATATGAGAAACAATTCTGAGCAAGAGACAAGCAGTGCCAAGTGCAACCGTGGTATGAATCATCTTGTGTTTCTGACTGCATCCGTCAAAAGGAAGCATTACAGTCCTGCTAAAAAGGCTGCTTTTTTGATTGAGGTTTGGCATGTGATCTGTGCCAGTGTATATTTCTGACAAGTGGCTGGGAGTTTCCTACCATCACACATAAAATGCAACTTGATAAAGGATAACTGCAACAAGATGTATAAGAATCAAAAGCAAAATTACCTGGAAACCCTCATTATCATAGTAGTTGGAAAGCAAACAATTCCACAATGCTCTTTTCTGCAGCATGTGTTTCATTCACACGTGCAGAGTGCTAAATAACTAACGTGATTAACACTTTAGCTTGCAAAGCATCCCCCCCCCCTCCTCCCAAGATTTGAAACGTGTGATGTGATCCACTACAAAAGAGTAGCAAGCAATTCAGCTTTTACCATAACACCCAATTTGTAATGTTTTGGTCGCCTTGTTTGGCTAAACGAGAGGTTTAGAATATGAGGAACAGTTCTGAGCATAAGAATGTAAACCATAATAATAATCATACCGTATGTCTGACAGTGTCGATGAAAAGTGGCAGTTGTAATTGTCCTGTAAAAACGGGTGTTTTTCCAATGGGGTTTTGAATGGGATCTGTGCAGACGTACAACTGGCTTGGAATTGTGCACTTTTCAGGCTCACGTGTTAAACATGCAACTCAACATTATAATGATAATGATAAATTATAATGAAGCAAACGAACACTTACCGGCCCAGTTCTTTGCCCACCAGCTCATAATTAGCCGCAAAGGGGTCTGATCTTATCCTAGTCTGGATTTTCGCCACCATTCCGCTCTTGCCGTCCATCTTCTCTCAGTTTAATATATGTATATATATATATTTTTACAAAATGAAGCGTCTCTGTCTGTTCTTCCACGGACAAAACAAAGATCAAGTGGAGGCGGACATAATCCGGGAGGAAGGTGTGTAAAACCGACTGTCGGCTCGTTAAATGTTTCCCGACTTCCTCCCGACGCTTTGCTACTCTTAAACTCCGCGTGTGCACCCGCCTCTTGAGCTGACGTCACTCCAAACAAGCCAATCGGAGAGTATTGATAGGTGAAAAGGGGCGGGGTCAGGGTTAATGCAAACGAGCCAGATTGGCTGTGAGGCGTTCAGGGGCGCAGGTAAAGACACAAATGTCATAATAATGACGTTTTACTCCACGGGTTCACTCACGTTCAACTATCTGCCCGCACAAAAATACTGTACTCAGTTTCTCAGAGTGAACGTTGTCTTGTTTGTGTCGCTTTTTAGCGGCCACGCGGCATTTTCTGGGCATACAATGGAGCATACAATTTCACCATCTAATCGCTACGCTTTACCGCATCTGTGCTAAACGTATATTTACTTATATCAGACATTTATGTATAAATAAATATAAATATAAAAGACATTTAACATTCCATCCATCCATTTTGCATGCCGCTTATCCTCATTAGGGTGGCGGTGTATGCTGGAGCCTACCCCAGCTGACTTCAAGGTACCCCCTGGTCTATCGCAGGGCAGACAAACAACCATTCACACTCACATTCATACAATTTGGAGTCACCGTTGAACCTAAAATGCATGTTTTTGGAATGTGGGAGGAAACAGGAGTACCCCGTATCCAGGTCTTCCAGATCTCCTGACCATGTGGCCGTCATGCTAACCACCTGTACTTGCACTTTATGAAGCGTTGCTAAAAATTCACATCCATCTAGGAACACAACAACTTAAGCATCGGTATGTGCGTACTTTGCATTCTTTTCACCGCCGCTGCTCGGCCTAGCTGGGCTTGGCCTCTGCCACTTACAGGTGAGACTTTGGCGGAGAAGCTGGCCCCAGGCTAACGGGAGCTTCTGTGAGAGAGTCCCAGCGAGACAAACGAGCGCTTGTCCGTCATTTGAGAAGAATTCCAAGCATCCCGGGCTCAGTGTGAGTCGTTGGCAAAGGAAAGTGATAACGACCTGGGCCGACTGGTTGTAACTGTTCTCCGACTGTTTACTGGCGATTATCTGCTGTCTAAGCGGTCTGGGGTGGGAAATTGATACAATTGTGATACATTTTGCGCATTTAAGAAAAAATTCTCTGTCGTGTTCAGATTTTTTTTTTATGACATCAGGAGGTTGCCTACAGCCACAGATCTTAGTGTTATGAAGCTCAAACAGTGTAGTGATTCATATGGACCTGTGTTGTAACAAGATGCCATGTGCTTGAGCGATGGCTCAAAGCACACATCCAAAGTTGGGTCACGTGGCGGACCTGGCCGTTAGCGTAGCACACAGCGCGTGATTGTATGCCCTTTGCATAGCAAAGCTAATTGCGTTGCGGTGATGTCAAAGAGAAGCATTGATGGCATTCCTCCATTCCCCTCTGAGTTGTTACAAGGTTGCGTAACCCAGTTTTACCTGAAGACCTGGTGGTGGTGCTCTTGATCGTTGTGCGGGGGTCGAAGTTCAGAGAAGGCACCTCGGTGAACCTCGCGGAAGGGAAAACACATGCCAGCGCAATTAGCTTGCCAGCTCGCCGTTTAGCTCTAATATGTGAAGTCTGGTCCTGACCCGCGAACACTTGCAGAGCTGCGGGAGACTGGGCCCGTCCCAGTAAAGCGTCCAACATGTGGATGTGATTGATGCTCAGTGGGGGTTTTAATGAGGTGCATGAGGATGTGGTAATATATAGCGTGTCAATGTGCCTTTTGTCCACAGTGCTAGCTGGTGTACCAACCAAAAAAACGGGTATCTCCTTTAGCTTTATGCAAAAAATGGTATTGCTTTCTTCAATTATGCAGAAAAAATGGGATATTTTGAGCAATGTTTTGACCACTGTATGCCTTTTTTACTTTTTCGCCAACATCCTCATGCCGAAATTATTAATTCAGTTTCAACACAAACTTTGCTTTGCATCGAAACCCCCGGGTATCCCTTAACACGCCCCGTTTCGCAATGATGACCCTGCCGTCAGGCCCGTTTAGTCGCTCTTGTAAACGTTCGGCCTGTGTGACCCAGTTTCGATGGGTCGGGAAGGAGGTGGCAATCATAAAGTCACCCTTCGTCCTTGTCAGACTCTTGTAAGGAGGAGACGATGTCAAGAAAAGACAAACAGCTCTCACTAATTATATTTATTTTAACCTCCATTTGGTGAGAATGGAATGGAAGCAGAGTGTCCCAGTTAACAACTGGGGAAACTTGCGTTTAAAATGAACAACGTCTTACAGCAAGGCCTTCTCTGCTGGCCTAAACTCTATTTATCCGTCGCACTGACCTACATTTACAACTGGTTTTAAATTGTAATGATTTATGATCATCCTTCCGCAGCGTGTTTCTTGGCCGCACTGCTTCCGGCACGAGTGTGTGTCTGATTATTTTTTGTCCAATCCGGTTTTAGCTTTGATTTAGGGTCAAAAAGGCGAAATATTAGACTGCAGGACACTACACCACTGTGTGTCTGATTCCAGATCCGTTGCATACACATAAACATCTCCTGACTAATTTCTAAGACGTGTGTGTTGCCGTTGAGGTCCTACATAAAGGGGGTGCAAAAGGTCGGACACCTCATTAAATCAAACATCGGCTTAAAGGAGTTCAGCCGCCACCTTCGCTATACTGAGGATGACACCAACAAAAAAGGGACACACGGACGGGATCTACAAACATTTGGAAGCCTCATGACGTGCGAACCGTATTAAAAGTTAAGTTCCTAATCCCGTTTGGCAAAGGGAGTAAAAAGGAAAACACACTCGAGGGGTAAAAATAAGACCGACGTAATAAGCTTTTGTGTTCTGGAACAGAAACATGATGTGTGGTCCGTCGCTAAATTAGACTTCCCTTATTAAAAAGTACCGCTGGGTGGCTAACAAGGATTGCTTATTAGAAGTAAGAGCAAGTCTCTTCACTATTGACTCTCTCTATCGCTGGGGTCAGCAGTGGACTAAAGGTCAAGCACAAAGATTCAGGCAAATGTTGGTATCGATCCAACAGAACAAAAAACCTTTGGCTTTTACCCCCGAAGCGTTCCTGTGTCCAAAAACGTACTTAAACAATATGGCAACATATAAAAGTAACAAAATATAAACAGGACACATAAAACACACCGATATTTGTGTAAATAAACAAAACATATCACACTGGTATCTGGCCAATTCTGATATCACCTTAACAGTTACGAAATATTCCATGACGCAACTCAAATGTTCCAAGCCAAAATGGTGCTGGGTGATTTTTATATTCTGCAACGTTAAAGCGCATGGACTTCACAAAAAGCTTCCTGAATATACTTTTATAGAACATATTCATAAAGTAAGAACATGATTGGGCTGATTTCCAGGCCTTTTTCGTGACGCAACTCAAATTTTTTGAACCAAAATGCTGACAGCTATATTGGAGAGCTTGAATTTGACAAAAGCTTCTAAAATATACTTCTAAAGTACATAGCCTGTGCTCTTAAGAACATATGCATGAAGTATAGACATGATTGGGCAGCTTTTTGGACTTTTTAGGTGACACAATTTAAATATTACAAAACAAAAAGATGTCTGCTATGTTTTGAAAGCTTGGATTTCACAAAAAGCTTCTAAAATATACTTCTAAAGGATGAAGGCTGTACTCTTAAGAACATATGCATAAAATAAAGACACGGTTGGGCTGCTTTTCGGACATGTTACGTGATGCAACTCAAATATTCCGAACCAGAATGCTGCGTGCTATGTTCGAGAGAGTTCGTTTCACAAAAAGCCTCTAAGATATACTTCTAAAGGATGAAAAGCTGTGCTCTTAAGAACTTTTGCATGAAGTAAGGACATGATTGGGCAGCTTTGCGGACATTTTACGTGACGCAACTGAAATATTCCAAGCCAAAATGCTGCCGGGTGATTTTAACATTCCGTAACGTTTAAGAGCCTGGACTTCACAAAAAGATTCCTGAATATACTTTTATAGAACGTATGCATAAAGTAAAGGCATGATTGGGCAGCTTTTCGGACATTTTATGTGACGCAACTCAAATATTCCAAACCAAAATACTGTCTGCTATATTTGAGAGTTTGGATATCACAAAAAGCTTCTAAAATATACTTCCCAAGGATGAAATGCTTAACACTTAAGATAATATGCATAATGTAATGACATGATTGGGCAGCTTTTGTGATGCAAGTTAAATATCTTTTTTGTCTTCCGGGTTATTTTTAAATTCTGCAATATTCAGGAGATTTTAAAATATACTTTTAAAGCACCAAAGGCTGTGCATGTAAGAACATATGCATAAATCTAGGACTTATTGGGCAGCTTTTGTAACATATCACATGATGTATCTCAAATATTGTAAACCAAAATGAATATGTGGGTTATTAAACAGTCTAGATTTCACACAAACATTCTAAAATGTGCTTTTAAAGACGGATTTCCTCTTACTACTACTTTTCAGTGTGATTTTTAACCTTACTCCATGTATTGGTGCGCCAGAGTAGTGATGTGTGAACAAATTGGCTCTTTTACTTTGAACGGCAGGAGCCGGTTATCATCTTTGGGAGCCGATTAGTTTTTTCCTCGTTAAATTGTGATGCAATAGGGACGGAGTTAAACACACAACGCGCAAAGAAGAAGAAAAAGTTCAATTTAAGTAATAAACATTTGATATCAGGTATTTTTGACATTGGTCATTGTTTCTCCACAAAACACACACGCCAGAGTCTGAATTTTTGGATGCAGTTTTGGGGCAGTTTCCCCTTGTAGAAAGCAAATAGTAGAAATGTAACAAATGAAACTCATAGCAAGAGAAGACATGCAAACACTGAAGTGTTTTTGCGGCCCGGTTCCCGTGCAGGAAGTGCGTGCTTCGAGAAAGCAGCGGCAGTAGGTAAGACACCAGACGGCCACATCCTGATCGCTCATTTTCAGCTATGAGATTGTGTGACCTCATAGGACCGCAGGAATTCAAAACGAGCGCAAGCACACTCACGCTTGCATGTAAAAACAGATAAGCGGTAGAAGGTGTGGGGAGGTGGGGGGCGCGGTAGCGCAAACATGAGCATGTGCTAACGGGTTGCCTTCAGCGGAAGCGATGGTGACGTTAGGCGCAGGGATATGCAAATATGGGCAGTCAGAATCATCCGATTGCTTCTGTGATTAATTTGAAGCAGAGTGGAAGGTAATGTTTCAGTTCTTCTAAAAAACAAGCATCAGGTGAACAAATTTGGCTTTATTTGGAATTTTTGCACTTTATGCAGGGTCAGAATTCTACATATAGGTTGAAATTCATACATACAGTACATACAGTCCTGTAAATCTTACATTAGTCAGTGGTTCTCACTTATTTTCTGTCAGGCCCCCCCTAGGGGCCAGAAATGTTGTCGCTCCCCCTCATTTGATTTGAAATATTATTGACAAGTGGTGTCTATTTATTTATCTGTAATAAAAAAAATTTATTGTTCTAAAAATATTTAAGTGTAAAAAAAAAACAATAAAAAATTTTAAATAGTAAAAAATAAAAATTAAATTAAAATTTTTAAATATTAATTTCTCTTGGAGATTTATAAAGTAAAATGTTATATATATATGTATATATTTTTTTGTCTCTATAGTTGGTTTTACTTTTGTATTTCATTTATTAATTCTTTTTTGTTGTTGTTGATGTTCAATGGGAAATCATTTAGCCCCAAAAGAATGTTTCAAATATATCAAAGGGCCCAAAACAAATTCATCATGACTCATATCCATGTTGAGTTTCCTTACATCGCCAACTACAGGCCCGGCATGCACACTGCAGTTATTTTGCAGATCCGGATGAGAAAGCCAAAAGGAAAACTGCCCCTTCCATCACCCTCTTGTCAATCCGGCGACCTCGCTTTGCATGTCAGCATGGTACGGTGTCAGGTGGCGTGAACAATAACCTCTGGAATTCACTCCGAGACACAAGACGTCGTCCCAATGCAGATGGAAAACAAATCAGGGCCATCATCCATCAGGAGCTTGTCTGAACCGAGACGCCTGGCAAAACGACAACACTGTTGCCCCAGTCGGGTCCGATTGGGTCGTACAAGGACGACTCTGACGGGAATAAACACGTACGGGCAGGTAACAAACGCTCCAGAGGCGGAGTCTGGATGCTGGCCACTCATGCATACTTGAGGATCGGGATGGAAGAAGTGACGCCGGAGAAGGAGGAGGAGAAGAAGAAAGAAGCAGGAAGTGGGGAATGTCTGACTCAGGAGAGAAATGGAAAACACTGATTTCAACTGGCGGGGACTGGCTGAAATATCAACAAACTTAAGACGGCGGCGCAATAAAACTTTATTTCATCTTCATGTCAACGTGTCGTTTTTATCACAAATGGAATCCCACAGAACACTGAGTCACACTGCGGTTGGCTGGAAGAAAAAAAGAAATATATATGATATGCTGAGAAACCTCACACTTGCATGTTTTACGTAACCATTAAAGATTCCATCCTGGCACTTCGTGAAAACCTCAACTTAGGGCTTGATTTGTTGCACTAAGTGACATTTTTTCCAATATGAAGACCGATTCAAGCTGCAGTCACCGTCCAAAATACCGACACGGACCACCAAGAAGTGTCTCTGCTACAAAAACGGCATTCTGTAATCAGATGTCTTGCTCTTCTGTGACGTTTAAAACAGGTCAATTGCTTTCAACACAACAGGACAGGAACAGAGTGGTGTTAAAGGTCATCCCAAATTTTTGAATAAGGGTAAAGTTGAGGAAGTACAACACGTTTTCTGCATAAAATACATATAGTGGCTCCTCCCGCAGCGGGTGACGCCTCCAGCTGTACACTATGCTTCTACCGACCTCCATGGAGGCACGGCGGCTGCTCACATAATGTATCTGAATTAATGCGCCTTCCTGTCCACGGCAGGTGGCTCATCCTGGCCAACACTCTGGTTCTCCCGACCTTTGTGGACGAATGGCAACAGCTCACATAGCGTATCTGACACTGAGCCTTGCCCGGTCAGGGCGGGCAGCTCCTCCTGGCCAACTTTTTGGTTCTCCCGACCTCATTGGACGCACAGCAGCTGCTCGTATAGCGTATCCGACATTAATGAGCCTTGCCCGGCCACAGCAGGCAGCTTTCCTCTTGTATACTATGATTCTCCTGGTCACTATAGCCGTAGGTGTTTGCAAAGAAAGTGAGTGGGCTGCACGAGACTCGTACTTGTACATCTGACAAGGAAAAGCAACCACTTCCCCTGTCTCAGGAGGATTTAAGGACTTTAACTAGCTCAGGAATAGGAGAATTGGATGGCTCTGCATGCTGTGTTTTTCTCAACTCGGAGTTCACAAAACGCGGACTTCCTTATTGGGACAACGTTGAGCAATGGCTCCCAGGAAAAGTTTGTTCTGGTGTGAGAGAAGGCTCATTTTGTTTAGCTTTTCTGAAGAGGCAAGCATCAGGCAGAAGTGGTTGGAGTTGCTGCTTCCTAGCCAGCAAGGGAAATATATCCGACGCCTTTCCAACGTTACTTGGAATTAATCGGCGCCTGTGTTTATTTTGTCTAAGTAATGGGACAAATGCATACAGGGAGTGCGATTGCAGAATTATCCTGTTACAAAAACACCAGCAAATATACAGTAGATAATAAATGCTGTGAAACCTCACACTTTCCCGCTTCCATTAAACATTCCGTCCCGAGGCTTGTGAAAACCTCAACTTAGAGGATGATTTGTTGCACTACATTCATTTTTTTTCCAAAATGGAGGCCTTTGTGGGCCAAAAATAACAACAAAACCGACATAGAGGACTAAGAAATGCCTCTTCTACAAAAGACCCTGCGACAAAAGCATAATAAGAAACGGATGCTGATGTGTGTGTTCACACAGCAACACTGCATCCTGCAATCAACCCGAGACGCACAAAAACACCCCTGGTCTAGGTTTCCAACAAAGCAGGGCAGAAGAAGCGGGATGCTAAATTTCACACCCGGTTTCCAGCGCCGCGGGATTCCCTTACACACAGGCGCTGATCCAACCTTGTGTAACCCGCCAGAAGAGCCTTGATGCCACTTATACAGAACAGCAACACATAGACATAGAAAAGACTGAAACATGCCAGCTTTTCCTTACACACAAACTCTCATAACAACAACAAAGGTGGAAAATTGCCGGGTCAATTTTATATTTGCCAGTCTTATCAAAAATGGCGTGACTGGCGTGACAAAAATGACTTCAGTCAACTTCATGTTTGTTTTTTTTTTTTGTTTTTTTTGCGTTTTGGTTTTTGCTTCACAAAATGAACCCCATTTATGGAATTTAATAGAAAATCATACATACATACTAAACTTATCCAATTTATTGATTATTCTCTCAATTGCGCGGAAATTGATTGAATTGCAGCAATGAGAGCAAAACAAAAGGAGTGCACTACTTGGTTGCTACCAGCAGAGGCGCTGTTGCTGTTGCACACCGGTACTGAAACAGGAGATTCATTGCTGTGAATTTTGTGTTCAGTTGTGTTGTCAATGACAAATAAATAAATTTGGCAAAACACTTTTTCACACCACTGTATATAATAAGTTTAAAAACCATAAGTCATTCATTTTCCCCATGGTGGATAAAAGAAATGTAGCCCATCACAAACATGATGCCGCACATTTTGACCATATTCCTGTACAATTTAATAAATAAAATTATCCTAAAAGAATAAAATAAAATATCCTAAAAGAAGTGTAGAATATGTTGAAAAAACAGAATCAGGTGGCGTGTTCATGTTGCTCGTTGCAATCATTTTCTGCAATGAGCGTCTAGATGAAACCAGATGCCATCTGAATATGGAAAACTGGCTAATGGACGCATGCTTGGAAAATAGAAGCAGTGGGAAGCCATCCTCACGTGTTGATGCTTAGTGCGGCATGTGGCGAGGAACGCGTTCTGAGCACGCGGTGCTCAAATTTGCATATTTGCAAAGCAAAGCGTCCTAAGAAAAAGCCGCAGTGAAGATGCCAATGCAAGGGTGGTGTCACACAAACACCCATCCGCATGCTTAACTTAAAGGACGTATTCCAACACAGCCATAAGATAAGCCGACAAACTATGCCTCTGGCTAAAGGCATGGCTTGTGTATGTACACTCCGCTCTAAGCCATACTTGATCCTAAACATTCCTTCATTTTCTATACCGCTTATCCTCATTAGGGTCGCGGGTTGTACCTAAACATGTCCTCATAAAATGTGCTTGAAGACAAGATGCTGTTTTTATTTCTAGTTCTGTTTGATAAAGTTCTTTTTGCAACATAAGTTTTTGGATCATTTCAGTGTTTGCTCCTGTATCTTTTCCTATATAGTGTTCAATTTAGATTTTTTTAAACAAAAGCAAAAGGCCTAAAAATAAACAAATAAACCCACACGGCAACAGTGAGCCAACAAGACTGAAGTGGAGCAGGGAACTAAATAAACACGCAGGTGGGAGAAACAGGTGAAGCCAATCATGTGAGTGTTTACGCATCAGCAAAAGTTCAGGAAGCACAAAATCGGTGTAAAAACAGAAAAGGAATTCCAAAAAATATCATGCAATGACTTAAAAATGCTTGCTATTATATAGTAGAAGTATTTGTGTCTTGTATTGTATTTAAAAAAGTTAATCTAAGGTTTTATGTATGTTTTTTTTCCATCAAAATGTAAATATATTAATATGATCAATAAAATAATAAATCATACTATTTTATCATTATAATAGAAAATAAATGCCCTATTTATTTTTATTTTTTAACATTTTTTTTGTCTTTTTTTCAAATAAATAATACAAATGCTAATAACAAAGCATCTCAGCCCATGTGATGCAGGTTGCTCACCCCCTGTGTCAAGAACAATGTGCCGTCTTAAAATGCGACTGCAGGTCCAGCTGCCGGGCTGTGCCGCTCTAGCGATTCCAGGAACAGCAGGTAGATGTGTCCATATGGCACCAGAAGCCCGGCAAGGTTCAAAGGTCAGCTTGGGACGCACGGGCGCCCTCTGAAGCGTGGCCGTGTTGTTTGGTGTTGAAGTGGTGCGTATCAACACAGCCGGCCAAGATCTGTTTTAGATCATTTGACCCTCTTGAGACGCTTCAGACGGTCAGCAACACCTTGTTAGTGTAAATATTAAGGTTGTTTTGTTGTTGTTGTGTTTAGAGCAAGGGTGGGCCACACTGGGTTAAAAAAGTTGGCTAAAATTTATATATATATATATATATATATATATATATATATATATATATAGATTTGCGTTTATATATAAGCGACATCAAACAAAACAACATACTTCCTCACGGTGCAACGAAAACTCAGCAGATCACGCAAATCAACTACTACTACCACGTGTGTGATAAACAACTAAAAGCACAACACGTAACTCAAAACTGTTATTTCCAAATGCCCGCAAGGCATGCCGGGCAGTCCAGCAGCAACCGTAATATGAACTATGAACAATGGAGCATATCAAGGCTAGGTACACTCTTTGTTTAGCAAACATGCGATAAACACAGCAGAATGTTGTGAGAAACACACGCTACCCGGCATGCCTTGCGGATGGAATATATGGGTTTTTTTTTTTACATGGGTAGATATTTGTTGGCATGCTCACATGGAGGTATAAAAAAAGGAATTTGGAAATTCCCGCTGGGCCCGATTAAGACACTTGGCGGGCCTGATTTGTTGATTTGTTTGCCCACTCGTGGTTTAGATGATGAAGGGGTACCTAAGACAGAGTCCAGTATCAATACCCGTGGGCTCTTCTGCATTATGCATGAGCTTTATTAACAACTACAAAAAAGACAGCAACAGAAGGACACCCACACTCCTTTTGTGACCCCCCCCACACCCGTCCGCCAGCATGTGGACTCTCGCCAGGGTGGAGTCAAAGGTCAGGCATTGGTGGGTATCCTCCTTTCTGGCTCTTCCACTCCAGGAAGTAGTCAGACATTTTGTTAAGCAGTCCGAAATCAACACAATCTGCACAAATCACCTCCACCCCCCGCATGCAATCAGCGCATTGACAGCAGCCGTGCAGCAGGGACAACGCGTTACTCGGGGACTCCGTACAACCTAGCCATGAATCTCACCCTATGTCACTCTGCACATGCAAAAACGTAACATTTAGAATCAAACCGGAGGGCACAACTGTTAGCATAGCCATAGCACGTGAGCTGCAGTGCTAACGTTACAGTCCCATTTTTCAGTGACATTGTATCTGTTCTATCTTAAACGGCAGGTTTTTCAACATAAAGGGAGCGCTCGGCGTCTCTATTTCGTCTTTTATGGGGGTGACCCTCCCGCGCAGCCAGTCCGAGGGAAAAACAAAGAGGAAAAACTCTAACAAAACATAGTCGTCACATTTGCTGAAGAAAAACTACATTTCCCACAGTTGGCAGAACTCTAGCCGTTGTTTTAAGATGTGTAGCGAAGCCTGTTTTTTATACAAAGCTGTTTTGTCATGTTTGGTGGTCCTAAACAGCCAAAAGGGGACACACATCACCAATACAACCTTCATGTTCATGGCAGGCGTCCTTATTGGGTGAATAAAAGTTCTTTCTTTGATCCAAACTGCGACCTTTAACCTTTTGCTACCGGTCCAGAAAGCAACATTACGCAAATGATCGTCATAGCCAATGTGAGCGGCACATTGGAAATTCTTCCAAAATACTCGATAATCCTAAACACGGGCTAGTAACCCAAGCTAAAAGTCGACTCTGAACCCACAAAGTCACTTCCTGTCCACCAGAACACATTTACACCTACACACACAAGCACAATTTTTTTTTATGTCTTTATTTACGCTTATTAGCGCTACTATAGTGGGTAATAGGACAGTAAAGGTGACATATTAAAGGTAAAGGTGACGGTAAAGGGTTTTTTCATTTCTAGCGGGCTCTAATAATGCTAAAAATTTTATTTCGAAGGTCGGAAACAGATTTTTCATGCCCCAACTATGAATACGTAACCCAAGGCATGCTAACATTCAACTCTGAACCCCCAAAGTCACTTCCTGTCCACCAGAACACATTTACACCGACACACGAGCACAAGTCTTATTTTTCAATGTCTTTATTTACTCTTATTATGGGTACTATATTGAGTACTACATGTGTACAGGTGACTGTAGGGGTGTTATTTCATGTCTAGAGGGCTCTAATAATGCTAAAAATTATATTTCGAAGGCCGTTAACAGATTTTCCATGCCCCAACTATGAATACGTAACCCAAGGCATGCTAAAACTCAACTCTGAACCTTGTCTTGTTGCTGTTGAGCCTCCTCAGCTCAACAACATCCCCCACCAAGAGACCTCCCAGGAGGACAGCCTGGCTAAAGAGGGGCTAGCGTAGCATAGCGCTATGACTTATAACTCATGTCAGCCTTTCCCTGTGTATTCATTGCATCCTTTTGTTTTTCTAACATTCACATGCATGTTTTCCCCAAATCACATTTAAAAGGGGGTTCAACTGTTAAAAAAGTAGTCTGCAGCTCGTTGTTCAGGCTGAATGGGAACATAAAACACCCTGGCGGGGATTCACATTGACATCTGAACGCCGTTAAAGTCATTCACGGCTGGAGACATTTTTTAATATCAATAGACCCTCTTCAGCAAAGAGGAGAATCCCCCTTTTGTGCGTCCATTGAGAGGCAACTGTCCAAAACGCGGGTTGCTGCTTGGGTGATAACTCAGCTCAATGAGTCTCGTTCAGGCGGGCCTGGCCGGGAAGCGGCCACAGACAGCTGCTTGACTGTCTGGTCTCGTGAGCGTCGCGATGGAGACTGCAGGGACGCCGAGAATGCAGCACCGGTACGACGGATCTCCAGGAATCCACCCGGAGTGACGCAAAGGCCGCCTTCACGTTCCTGCTAAAGTTGAAGCAAAGCTGAGACAGAGCAAAAGTGTCCTCTGGAAACCAGTTGACCCAAAACAAAAAGGGACAAGTGAAGAAGATATGGAGTACATGTATGCTGTAGATTTTACCTACAGCATATTCCCTAAAAACCAGGACACTTGATCCAGCAATGAAATACTGCAGGTCTACTCAAACGTGCCCTAAGATCCCAAAACAATTAAAACATAAAAAAAATACTATCTTTATTTAAAAACACACATTCAGAGGTTACCTATCATGTCTTACTATGCCTAAAACAATGTCTCAATGGTGTAAAGTTATCACGGTGAATTGGTCTCATTTGACAATCAGCTACACAAAATAAACAGCAGTTACTGAGGAACTAATGAAAGACTAATGACTAAGGCGCATACATTTAGAGTAGTTACTCAAGAACTAAGGAGTAGTGGTTTTTTTTTGTTTTTTTTTTTTTTATTTTATATTTTTTTTTGTTAGAACATAGAAAACGTGTTTACTCTATGACCTCTAACATTATTAGAGCCTTCCAAACATGAAATAACACCCCTATAGTCACCTTTGCCCTCTTACTAAGACTTACTAAGCGTGTGTTGCTGTGAGTGTGTTCCCGAGGGGAGCTGAGCGACGGGTGGACAGGAAGTGAATTGAGTTAACAGCAGTCGTGTTTTTAGCAGAGATTTTTTTATTTGGGATTATTTTTCCTGTTGTGGGATCCTTCAATCATCAGAGAATTATTTTTTGTAACACTTACAACCAAAAAGTGCCGTAATGCCAATGCAAAAGAGTGAGAAATAAGACACTTTCATCACTTCGTAACCAAAAAGAAAAAGAAGAGAAAACAGGACATGTCCTGGGGATACAGGACATTTGGTCACCATAGCAATACATTTCTACAGCTACATGATGCGATGTTTGCCTATTCACAAAACAATCCAACAAAATAATACCAAATCAAAATAATCAAACTTACAACTCTCATGTTTGTAGGTGACTGATGCATAGTGTATTTTAAGATGTGTAGCAAAGCCTGCTTTGTTTTTTTTGTTTTTGTTTTCTTAAACAAATCGGGCCTCCACCTTTATTCTTATTATAGCCAATGAGAGGCTTGAGGAAGGTCATTTGCGGAAAAGGCACCATTAGCGAATAGAGGGAAATGAGAATAGAATAGAGAATATAGAAATGGACGTTTTACCTAAAGAAATGTCAGTTTGGGTGATAAAAAGTAAGCCAAGTCGGTGTGTCATAATAAATACTGTTATCTAACAGGGTGCGTGCGACTGACGAAGTCCTGCGCATCACTCTTTGGGAAAGTTGGTAGAGTACGTTGCCTGCAACCACTAATCATCTGCCTTATAAACGTAAATTATAGCTCGACCGCTTATGTAACTTTCGCTTGCCGTGCAGTTGCGTCCACACTTGGCCCACATAACACTCCTATCACCTTCGCTACCCGCTCCCACGAAGGCATCTGAGAAAATGTCACCGTGACACCCACGGTCCCACGGTCCGCAAACGTCCGATAACTCGGAAGGACGGCTCAAAAGACGGCCTTTTTCAAAAAAATCAAAGCGACAAGACAACGACAAGGGAGTGATGCGTGATAAGAACGCACTGCCGGTCTTTGGCTTCCAAGCTGTTGGCAGTTTTATGAGAAGATTATGTGAGGGTGTGATAAGAACCAGATGGTCGCTGGGAATGTTTTGAATGCATCCTACGCACTGGGAGAGGAGGTTGTGTAAATGAAACCACTTACATAATCCAAAGACTACTGGGCGACACATGTTGGGAGGCCTGAGGCCCGTACTACGAATGAAGCTGAACTTATCCGGGATCTCTAACCGGTGTGGGGATAAGCGGTACCACAAAGCTGTTTGTAGGATTTTGAGTCTTGTTCATGCAAGACGGGGCGGACGACCAATCACAAACGTGAATTTTGGCAAATTTTTGCTTTTAGAGCCAGAGTTATTCTTACGATTTGTGCTGAATCGGCACAAATTGGTCGTTAATAAGTGATGATGGAGGAACGGCTGTAACTGATCAGTGGGCTCTACTGCTTTTGGGTCCTATCTTGAACAGCATTACCATTACCATGGCAACAGTGGCAGCTGCTATTTCCATGTAATTCTGCCCTCCGTTCAAAGTTGTTTTTAACCAACTCATAGACCCCCAGCAATGCTGAGCGCCAAAGGGCGTCAAAGCCCAGCATTTATCCAATGACCGCCCAGTATTGCGCTGTGGAACAACTGAGTCCAAGTCAGAGCAAGCGTTTTGTTTGACTTTTGAGGCAGGAAAGTTGGCTTGAGATCCAAAGTAGTCCCATTTTGGGGTATTTCACATTAAAGACTCCCAGTGTACTCAAAGAACAAAACAACCATAGCATTTTTGAGACCTAAAAAAACAAAACAGGAACAACGCAAGGAGCTGATTGGCCGGCCGTGATTCACAAACCTTTTGAATGTGACTTTTTATTTAAATCAAAATGTGATGTGAAAAAAACATCCTTGGTCTGTTCTGCAATCCCGTCTCGAGCACGGTGAGGCAGGTTTTATGTAATCACGCTAAGAAATGACGACCAAAACCAACCATTCCCAGTAGCTTGACTCATGTGAAAGGCATGAGGTGGCAGCAAGGCGACTCTGGTGCCACCTCACCGCGACGAATGACGACGAGGTTGGCGCTGACTCGGGTGAGAAGAACTAAACAATGACAACCAGGTGGACGATGCCAGCAATGAAGACGGGTGACATTTCTGCGAGGGAGGAGGCCTCGCCGAGCTCCTGACGAGGATGTCGATCTGTCAGGAGGCCGTGAGAGCGCTCCGTGTTGTCGTGCTCTTGGCTCGTGTGAAGCGGAAGCCCGCGAATGAAGCGAAGGCGGCGTTGACATTGTTGTCGAGTGTAAAAAAAACTTTTTAACCTTCACTTCCTCCCTGCGAGCTAGTAACCTAAAGTTATTTACAAGGAAAGTTACAAACACATGTTGCATAAGGAAAACATTCCTTAGAAGGCATTGCAGCGTATCATAGCAAAACCTGTCTGGTCCTCCCCCGCATACAAATCCCGCTTCACAGAAGGAGAGTTGAGTGCGCTTGGCATCGAGCGTCCAGCCGATTCGACCTATTCATTTTTTCGCTTGTTATTTTTTGCAATACAGTAATCCCTCGTTTATCAAGGTGAATTGGTCTCATTTTACAATCAAACAGACAAATAAAAAGGAGTTACTGAAGAACTAATGAGTAGTGTACCTTATTGTAATCTGTTACCAGTGAGTTTCCGCATAAACTAAATATTTTTGTAGTTAGAGCGTAGAAAACCTGTTTACGACCTGTAACACTATTAGAGTCTTGTAGACATGAAATAACACCCCTATAGTCACCTTTGCTCTCCTACCACCAAATACAATAAGACTTACTAAGCCATTTAAGACACACTGCATGTAAGATTTGTGCTGCGTGTGTTGCTGTGAATGTCTTCCCGTGGGGACAGGAAGTGAGTGACCACAGTACAGTTCAACAGCAGTTGTGTTTTTAGTTGAGATTTTTTTATTTGGGATTATTGTTCCTGTTGTGAGATCATTCAAGATCGTTGATTAAGTCTGGTGCTTGTGTGTCTCGCCGATCTTTGCGGTAACACTGCTGACCCCTGGTGACCAGTGTAGAATACTACATATCAGCGTCTTTGAATGCCTGATATTTGTATTTTAGCCTATTTAGCCGTATTATGCCTGAAAATGTTTGAAATAACATAAATATATTTGTTACTAATAATAGGCCATATTCATTTTATATTTATTTCCAGTTGGAGTTTCTTCTTCGTCTTCTTATTACTATTTTGTTTTGCCAAATCCAACTCAAATTTGTGCTGGCGACCTTGACCAAGTAACTAACCAAATGTGCAATAACAATCATTTATACGGCTTCACAGTCATAGGCGGCCGTCTGAGGGCAACGTGGCCCACGGTGAAAACGGGTTTGATGCCCCTTCTTTTTGTTAAAAAAGCAATAGTTTGTGTTTTTGTTGCATTCATGCAATAAAAACAGTGCGACAACAAAGAAAAGCCCTTCCTTTTTGAGCACATTACTACATAAGCTATTGTAATCTCTACTGCGAGCGTTTGAGAACAGGAAGTCGGGTTAAGGTTCTTGTCCCGCATGAGGAGGCCAAGCTTTTCTGCATAATATGCACGTGCGGCTGCTATTTGTGCACTTGTGGTAAGACGTCCTGTTATGTCTACATACCTCAGTATGACTTTCGGCCCAGGCGGTAAACACGGATGGTCTCCTGGCAACGGGCGGAGTCGTGCTGATTCAATGTCTCCCAGAGGACAGGAATGTGTGACAAGACTTGGTATCGGTACCAAGCAAAAGCAAAATGACTGATAACAAAGTTGTGACTGTTAGCAGGAGCGGTTGTGACTTTCCTGCATGGGAACTTATTTACACTTATTTACAAGTACCGGCGTGGCGGAGTCACACCCATCAGCTCATTACTGTCTGCCTTTGTTTAGCCGAGCTACTCAGTCCAAACACAGAATCCTCCATGGGGCCAAGCAAGACCATAAACCCGAACATCTTCACCTACAAAGTATCACACACCCTCACATTCAGCACATTTATCACTGTATACTGTATCCTCTCCTCTTATGGGGCAATACTACAGAAAGTCAACTTGGATATACTTTAGAGTAGTCACCGTACAGCTTGTATAGAGTTATAGATTCACTGTCTAAATGATTTGCAAGATAATTGTGTTTTGCGTACAGTCAAGCATGGTTTTGGTAGCATCACGACCCGGGGTTGCACAAGTGCTGCCGGCACATTGAGGGAAACACACCTCCAAGATGATCAATGCCTTGCTCAAGAAGATGAAGGTCTTGAACGTGAGGTCTTCGCCACACCTCAAACCAATCGAGCGCCTGCGAGGCTGAAGAAAGGGAGATGAGGGAGGTGTTTAACATTCACCGGTGATGTAATCCTGTGGAAGATTCCACACCCAAGAGGATTAAGGCAGTGTTAGATAACAACACTAAACGTCCACAACAATGACATAATTTGGACATGTTTATCACAAGTTATCTTGATGCTCACTCGTGTTGAGAGCTTTTTAGGCAATAATGGCTGTCTTGACTCATTTTCCGTGGATAGTAAATCTATACTGCTATACAAGCTGCACACTGACTACTTTAAAGTATACTGTCTATGGATGGGTCACTCGGATATTTACATTTTGCAAACCCATGTTGATGTGCTAGGAAGTTATAAATAAATACTGTATATTCGTATTTAAAGAGCTATGATTAAATAAGCTTTATAAGTGAAAAAGCGCATTTTTTGTGTAAACTTTTTCTTACTAATTCGACTTTTTCTTTTCTGTTGTTGTCTTTTTATTCTTCAAATATTTCATCATTAACATTTTCTTATTTCTTCTTATAACACTAACTTTTTCGCACCCTACGATTGTCCAAAAATTGCTAATGTTTGTTCTATTTCATTTGCGATAATGTGGTGATTTCAGGAAAAAACATTTTTTTTTTTCTTAATATTTCAATTTTCATTTTAATGAATTCAAATTGTAATTATTTCATTAATACTTACGTATCGATATATATTTTTTGGTTTGTTTTTTCTCATAATATTACCACTTAATTGTCCTAACATGTCAACTTTTATTCTCATATAATTACTGCTGTTTTGTTTACATTTGTGCTTTTTAAATTTTCTTGCTTAATTGTATTGGTATTTTATTGTTTTAATTAATTTATTGTTTATTTTATTATTTGTATTATTTTTTATTTTGGTATTTTGTATTTATAGCATTTTATTATTTATTAGTTTGTTTATTTATTTTTATTTTGGCATTTGGTATTTGTAGCATTTTGTTATTTATTAATTTTTGTATTTTTTATAATTTTTGTATTTCGGTAGTTGGTATTTATAGTATTTTATTAGTATTTAATTGTAGTGGGTGTCGTGAACCAACAAATAGGCATCACTTTGCACACCATTGTTCTAAAGTACGAAGAGGCCGATTCCCATAACTTTACTCCGCTATTTCCTGGAGCTGCTGGTACACAAAGTGTTTCTGTGGAATGCCCAATGCAGTGGGTCAAGAGGGTTCTAACTGACGTCAAGGCCACACCACTGCGACCCCAACATCCATCCATGTATCCAGAAAGCTTGGGAACGTGCATCAAATGGTGTTTTTGAACGCAACGCATGAGCACACACAAAAACAAGGTTTTATTTTGCATCACCAAAGCCATAAAAGATGCTGACTCGGCATCAGTGAACATGCTCATACTTTCCACACGTGGTCTCCTGTTTCACTCGGTGATGATTTTAGCAGCAAAGCCCAAAGCTCCTGCTGCCATTGAACTTTTCACTCTCTCATGAAACCTGCCACTCAGTCCTTGAACATCTCATCGCTGAAGTTCTCCGTCTGATTCTCACAGGAGTCAACCGGAGTCTGCTAATGCCTTTTGCAGGATGTTTTCTATTTTTACCATCCACGTGGAGGAGCCTGACCCACTCCGGGTCTGAGGGTTTATTTTGGAAATCGGCGACCCCCAGCAGCTTATGCGTACAAAAGGGAAGAATCTCGTATCATGCGTGCGGAAAGGAAGAATCTCTGGAGAGACGGCAGGAAGAATGTTAGTGGGGGTTGAAATAATGATAAACTGCAGGTTTTGCTGGATTTTCAATGCGTTCTACTGTGAGAAGGCCAGACAATATCCACAAACAAATGCTTTTTTTACTACTATAAAGTCTTATGCTTCAATACAGCATTAAACAACAATACCAATGCAATAACATTAATGTTTTCCTCGTTTTTTCCTTCGTTTTTGTAGCATATAGCCTCACCAGCAATGATTTAAAGTGCAATAAGAAGTTCCGCCCTGTCTTGCACACATCCAGCCTTCCCTTGTGTCTTCTAGGGTGGTGGTTCTCAACTGGTGGGTGCCTGGAAAAAAAAAGTCATGCAAAAACAATCTTGGGCTTTTACGTCCTCAACACAGACGCAGATCTAACTCGGGGTGCCAACAAAACCAACACAAGTTACTTAAATGTTCAAGATCAACAAACAAACTGAAATATTGGTAAATGACAACACATCTGAACACAGAATGTAATTTTAAATGTAACTTTTTGTAACTAAGGGAGAAAAAAATTAATTGAAATCAGTGTGGAAAAGGTTATAAAGCCATTTCTAAAGGTTTGGGACTCCAGCCAACCACAGTGAGAGTCATTATCCACAAATGGCCAAAACACAGAAGAGTGATGAACCTTCCCAGGTTCGCCGCTCAACCAAAATACTCATCCAAGAGGTCAAAAAAGACCCCACAACAACATATGAAAAACTGCAGGCCTCATTTGTGTCATTTAAGGTCAGTGTTCATGACTCTTCCATAAGAAAGGCAGTGGGCAAAACCGGCCTCTATGGCAGAATTCCAAAACCAAAACCACTTTTGAACAAAAACAACAATAAGACTTGTTTTAATTTTGCCAGAAAACATCTTGATGATTCTCGATAAAATACTGTGGTGGTAGTGTGATGGTCTGGTTCAGGACCTGGAAGACTTGCTGTGATAAATAGAACCAAAAAATCCTGTCCGGCCATCTGTTTGTGACCTCAATCTGAAACCAACTTGGCTTTTGCAGCAGGACAATGATCCAAAACACACCAGCAGGTCCACCTCTGAATGGCTGAAGAAACACCAAATGAAGAGTGGCCTAGTCAAAGTCCTGACCCGAATCCTATTGAGATGCTAAGGCATGACCTTAAAAGGCGCTTCATGTTGGAAAAGCCTCCATTGTGGCTGAATGACAACAATTCTGCAAAGATGAGTGGGCCAAAATGCAATAAAATCAAATTAATAAATGGTATATTTTAATGATGTCATATTTTAGTTGTTTTTATTTTTTTTACTTAATAAATAATCCATACTTTCTCTACACAGTGGCTATAATATATTTGGATTGGACCCACACATGTCTCACTATTTACTTTCCCCCAACGGAATTAGTCATTATGACTCTTTTGTCAGACTCAACACGTCTTCATCTACACATCAGTCTCACGTGGGACGTCCCGTCTTCCTCCAGCACGGAAGACAAGCCTCACATTGTGTCAGCCCGTGTGTCTCTTGGCTTGAAATAGAACTTCTCCTTTCTCCAATGTGACCCGCCGTCATGCACAGGGGGAGCACATGGCTGGACGCTGGGGATATGTTATTAGATAGTCCTCAAGCACCAGTCAGACACCGTCAGTCCTCTCTTAAACCGCGGAAAGCCACCGCTGGCACGACGTGCCGTCTTACATTCCTGACAAACTCAGCACCTTTTCACAGGAAGAAAAAAAAAGGCCTCGGAAGTTCACGGGTGACTTTCCCACCCGTCCTGGAGGTGTTTAAGGAGTTTTTCCAGACGTCTTAGTGGACAATTGAGCCCATTTAGGAAGACATTCTATACTCCAGGTGATAGACTGAGCCGTTATTAAACGACAAGGGCTTCATGTCAGGAAAATGGAGCTTCAAAATGAACGTTTTCCTACTAGAATTTGTTTTTTTCACGAACCAATAATGGTCAAATCCGCCAGTAGAAATGCATTAGGACTAAGTAACAAAAACAAACACAAAATGTATAATGCAAGGATCCCCAGGTAAACAAACTCATTAGATACTCATCAGGCAGGTAACAAAGAACCCAATTAAGAACTGAAACTACACAGGTATGGAAGGTATGTCTTTTGTTGATTGTTTTTTAACACCTCTTCCTGTTGGACCGTGGGAGCTGGATGACATATGAAATATGCTTTTGACTTGCTTGCTTTCTTACATAATTGAAACATTTTGAGACTTTTGGATCTTATTTTGGAAAGATCACATGTTCAATCCTTTACACTAGAAATTGCATTTTTTTTGTGTGTGTCTTTTTTATTTCTGCAGCACAAAAAAGGCTTGTTTTTTATGTGAAATGATTTATTATTATGTCAGATAAATACATTTAAAAATATTTTAATATATATGAAAATTATTTGAAAATAAATGGATTTTTTATTTAATTTTTGTTTATTTATTTATAATGCATTTTCAATGTTGCCTCGGATTCAGTGTAACATATTTGTAAATTATTATATATATATATATATATATATGTATACATATACATATACATATACAGATTGATATTAAGAATAATTTGCCACAGTGTGTGAAATTAAAAAAACACATGATCTTGGTCTTTCCTGATGTTTTCCTAAAGCGTGCCTGTTTTTAATGATGTTCTGCTGCCCCCTTCTGTTACTACTGCACCTCAAAAATTCTTTCAAGACTTGAATGGAGCAAACAAGGCCCTGACCTTCCCAGATGTTTCTGAACCCAGAAAAAAACAACCTATAGCGGCAAGGACGTGAGAAAAAAGGGGGAGGACTCCAGGTGTCCGATAATAGGAAGATGTTTGGAGAAGAAGTGGCCTTGTGGGGCGAGAGATGGGAAAAGAGTGACTGAGAGGCGTCTGCTTCACTCAGCGTTGTCACCATGGAGAAGAAGGTAGTGTTGATCACTGGCTGCTCCTCTGGCATCGGCCTCAGCCTGGCGGTCCGCTTGGCCTCCCGCCCGGATCAGATGTTTAAAGGTGAGCGTATGCTGTACCGGTAAAAACAGCAGCGTTGTCAGTGCATCATCTTCGCTTGTGCTCAGTGTACGCCACTATGAGGAACCTGGCCAAGAAGGAGCGTCTTCTGGAGTGCGTCAAAGGTCTGCACAAGGACACCCTGGAGGTTCTTCAGATGGACGTCACCGACCGCCAGTCCATCCTGAACGCCCGGGATAAGGTGGTGGAGAAGCGAGTGGACATTCTGGGTGGGTTCTTCCTGCCTCGCTTGGTACACCCAAACCTCTGAAACCTCTAAAGTCCATCAAATGGCGGCTTTATTTTATTATAGTTTATTGGAAAGTGAAGTGTGTGAAGTCCTTCTCAAGTATATTGCCTAATGGTACAAAGTTTGACCTTGGAACAGATTATCTTAAGGGTTCTTGAGTGTAACTGGCAATCGTCTCTCCCGTTTAGTGTGCAACGCCGGTGTCGGTTTGATGGGTCCGCTGGAGGTCCAATCGCTGGACTCCATGAAGCACATTCTGGAGGTCAACCTTCTCGGGACGATCCAGACCATCAAGGCCTTTCTACCGGGAATGAAGGCTCAACGTGGGGGTCGTATCCTGGTCACGGGAAGCACCGGAGGTCTTCACGGTGAGAGCAGCTCCCCCTATCACTGGCAGCGTGAAGTTTACCAAACATGCCGTGGCCCTCTTGTGTCCAGGACTTCCTTTTAATGAGGTGTACTGTGCCAGCAAGTTCGCCATCGAGGGAGCGTGTGAGAGCTTGGCCATGCTCCTCCAACACTTCAACATCCAGTCAGTGTCCGAAAACATCTCCTCACCAAATATTACCAAAAAGACCCAGGAAGCTGGCTGGTTGGTTGATTGATGGACTGCTACTCTGTAGTGTCAGTCTTATCGTGTGTGGCCCCGTCAACACGGACTTCCTGGTCAACCTGAAGAAGGCGGAGCTTGGGGATGTGTGCCTGCAAGATGTCGACGCCCAGACGCTCAGCCTGTATGAGAAATACCTGCAGCATTGTAGCCACGTCTTCCAGAACGCAGCACAGGACACTGAGGACATAGTAAAGGTAACGGGTGGTCTTGTTTAGCGACAAAGACTACGTTTTGTTGATGATTGCCTCACCAACATCCTCATGGGTCATTTTAGGCATTAAAACAAAAACAACATGATCATGAAGTGCTCTGTTTTTTTAAGCATCTCATAGATAGTCGAAGATCCTCCATGACAGGAGCGATCTAATGCAAAAACGGCCAGTCAAAGATTTTCTACATGGCAGGAAGTCTTTGGGGTTTATTGCAAAAAAGCTACTCAAAGATCTTCTATATGTGAAGAGTGATCTGCTGTTTTTAAGGAGTTAATGCAGGAAAAACTAGTCAAAGATCCACCATGCCGCAGAAGCAATCTGCTGTTTTTTAAAAGTTTTTTTAAGCCAAAAAAGCTAATCAAAAGTCCTCCATTTGACAAGTCATCTGTTGTTTTTAAGGATCTAATACAAAAAGTTTAGTCAAAGATCTTCTATATGACAGGATGGTTTCAGGAGCGAATGCACAAAAAACTAGTCAAAGATCCTGTAAATGACAGGTGCCGTCCGCTGTTGTTTTTTCAGGATCGATGTCAAAAACTGTGCTAGTCAAAGATCCTCTGCGTGACAAGAGTGATCCGCTGTTTTTAAACATCTAATAAAATAAGCTAGTCTAAGTTCTTCTGCATGGCAGAAACAATCCTTTAAGGTTGTAATGCAAAAAGGCTAATCAAAGAACTTCTATATGACAGAAGCAATATGTTTTTTTTTTTTAAGTATCTAGTGCCGAAAAGCTAGTCAAAGATCCTCTATGACAGGAGCAATCTGGAGTTTTAAAGGATCAAATCAAAAAGGCTAGTCACAGATTTCTTATCTGAGAGGAAGGCTTTGGGGTTTATTCAAAAATCTTCCGTATGACAGAAATGATCTGCCGTTGATCTGCCGGATCTAATACAAACAGGCAAGTCAAAGATCTTCTATGTGACAGGAAGGCTGAAGGATCTCATGCATAAAAAGATGTACATGACAGGGACCATCTGCTGTTTTTTCAGGACCGACAGCAAAAACCTCATCAAAGATCCTCTTCATAAGAAGAGAGAGCTGCTGTTTTTAAGTATCTAATGCAAAAAAAAATAGTCAAAGATTCTCTGCAAGACAGGAGCAATCGGCTGTTTTTAAGGTTGTAATGCCAGTCAAAGATCATCTATATGACAGGAGGGCTTAAGGGTCTAATGCGAAAAAGCCAGTCAAAGATCCCCTACACGAGAGCAGCTAGCTGCAGTGTTTTGTTTTTTTCCCAGGATAGCTCTATATGACAAGCTGTTTTTGAGAATCGGCTGCAAAATAGTTACTAAGGTCTACTGGATCCCAAGACCCGTTTCTAATCCATATCGTAATTTTGCACTTAAAGGTTGCAAACATGAATAAGAAAGGTCAAATGTGACAACATCCACAATGACACGACGCCGCCATTTTTTTTAAATGTGACAATTTCTTTCCATGAGCATCCCCGCTAACTAAGCAGTCACACCTCAATCGTCGTTATTTGTGTTCCTGTTTCAGGTGTTTTTGGACGCCATACAGTCACCCAACCCCGCCTTCAGATACTTCACCAGCGGGGCAGTGCCCCACGTGATTGAGATGAAGCTCATGCACCTGGATGGTCTTGAGTACATCAACGCCATGAGCAACCTCATGTTTGTGTTTGCCGAAAAATAACCTCTGTACGTGTGTGTGTGTGTGTGTGTGTGTGTGTGTGTGTGCGTGTGTGTGTGTGTGTTGGCTCTAATCCATTGTTGGCCAATACTTTAGCAACACTTTGTCTTTGGGGAACTCGGTGAGGGCAGTGAGATGACATGTGAATACTTATCGCAAAGAGCAATAAAATGATGAAAATGCAAAGTATTTTTAGGTGCTATAATATACTGACAATACAGGCAGACTTTTATGCTTCATTGACTTATCTCAAATGGACACTAAATAATTTAAGTGTGTGAAATGGATTCAAATTGTCTTTAAAATTAAAATAATTGAAATGAAATTGCTAGATTTGTTTTGCTTTTTTTATTTGTTTTCAAAGAACCTGATGAGTTACAATGTAATAATTTGATTTTCGACACATACTGTATTAGTGCATTCATTCATTTATTTATTACGTACACTCAAAAAGCGCCAGCCACTCTGATTGGTCCTTGTCACCCGTGACGTCACCGCCTTGGTTGTTAGGGGGCAGACTGGGTTGGCTGTTGGAACAAATCTTCCAGCCACTGTCGCACAAACTCCTGCAAAAAAAAAACTGCCTAAATTTGATTTTTGGAAGTAAACCGAAGTAGTTATGTCCAGCAAGTCGACGCCGCGGCTCGCCAGGACTATTTTGGAGGGTTTTCAAGTCCACTCCGCCAAGTTTGTCCGTGGAAACCCAAGGCGAGGAAATGCAAGGTGAGTCTCGAGCGATGGCCGAAAAACTAGCTTAGTTTTACCTCCGCATCCGCAGATTCCATCATTCTCATTCCTTCTTTTTCCCAAGTTATTTTCCCTTCTCATGTCTCATGTCAACAAAAAGCTTGCTTTTCTTCAAAAAATCTTTTTTGTGTGAGGTTTAAAAAAAAAGAAGCAAACTATACTCCACCATAGTATACCATACTCTACTATACCCTCATACATCCATGCAAAAGTGATTTCACATTTTAACCTTCTTGACGACACTACAGTACAATAGACCATGTTATATAGCGCTAGACTATATGTTCTGTACTCTACTACAGTATACCATATTATAACATGACACTGTATAATATACCATACCTAACATCATACTATACTGTCTCATACTTGACTATATCCTACATTATACAATGCTCTTTTACACTATACTATACCAATACAAGTCATATCACAACATACTATGCTTTAGCATACTATAATATACTCTGAAATACTGTGTACAACACTCAACCATACCAAAACATACTACACCGTATAATACCACTCTCTACTACCGTAGACTACAGTACACCGTGCCCTTTTATATTATACTATACCGTACCATGGCATACTATACTATGTAAAGTCACATTACGACATACTATGCTTTGTCATACTATGCACGGCTATAATATACTATGAAATACTGTGTTGCACCATGTAATACAACACTGAACCATAGCAAGACATACTATGCCATATTATACCACTCTCTACTACTGTATACTATATAATACCATGCCCTTTTATACTATACTATACCATGACATGCTACACTATGCAAAGTCATGTCATAACATACTATGCTATATATACTCTGAAGTACTTTACAGCACTGTGTCATACAACATTGAACCATACCAAAACATAATATACCACATTATACCACTCTCTACTACTGTATACTATATAATACCATGCCCTTTTATACTATACTATACCATGACATGCTACAATTGCAGTGCCATATTATTATATAACATTCTTTACTAAACCATATACCCTAGCTAGGCCTGTCACAATATCAAATTTTGCTGGACGCTAATTGTCCCATAAATTATTGTTGATAATCAATATTATTGACAACATTTTCATGAATTATATGGAATATTGTGATATCAAAAGCAATAAACTTGAATTGCTCAAAATTGCTTAACATTGTAAAATGTCAAGAGCTTTTTCAATTAAACTGCAGAGGCAATTTTAGTAGCTTTATTAAAATAAGCTGTTTTTATTACACTCATTTTATTACCACTTTTAGACAGGATGTGCACCGCTCTTACATTGAAGGCCGGAAAAGTGAAACGTGAAAATGTATTGTGACTATGGCTGAGTGAGATAGCTGTTGAGTGCCTCTTGAAGCCGTGGCTGTTGCCTTTTATTTCACGCACAACTTCCACGAAGTCAACGCTGGGTTACATTAACAAGCACTAAAGCGCAACTCATACCGAAACACACACACACTATTACACACCGCGCATACATACCATACTTGCCTATAGCATATTTTTACATACTGGAAAATACTCTACTGTACCATTATATAAACTACAGTATGCTATGTGGTGTATATACTGTACAAATGTAAAGTTGTCCATCATGCCTCTGCAGGCACGTTGGTCCTGATGAGGTCCTGGGGGCGTTGAGAAAGCCCAGTTTGTCCCAATGTGCCACCTCCTACATCAAGACCCCCCACCACAGCTTCATCAACTTGGCCGCTCCCATTGGTAGTCGCAGAATGGAGTACGCCGAGAGCCGAACCATCGGGTGAGTCCTTCGGGCAGCGGAGTGGATGAGCAGAGTAGACCGGAAGCTAACGAGTATTCCGTCATTGCAGGTTCACGCCCGAGCAGATGTACGGTGTGGTGGCCGGCGTGGAGCAGTACCAGAACTTTGTGCCCTGGTGCAAGAAGTCCCGCGTCGTCAAGGGGCGGACGGGCGGAGACGTCCACGCTGAGCTGGAAATCGGTTTCCCGCCCGTGGTGGAGCGCTACACCTCCGAGGTCACCGTTGTTCCAAACCACCAAGTCAGAGTACGTTCCTGCTCCCTGAAGGCAAAAAACTGTCCCGCTAATAGATTGTTTTGAACTTTGTTTGTACTTTGTGTTTGTCCAACAGGCTTTGTGTATGAACGGATCCCTCTTCAGCCATCTTGAGACAGTGTGGAGGTTCGCACCTGGACCCAAAGACGTACCCGAGTCCTGCAAAGTGGACTTTTACGTGAGTTCATTCACTTGAAAGGAAGTGCTGTTAAAGCTAGCAATGATTAATGGGCCATAAATAGCTTGTGTGACAAGGATGAGGATAAGCACCCAGGAAGTGTAGCATTTTAACAAAGGGGATTAGGGGTAAAGAAAGACGACCTGGCGGGTTAGGTAACGCGACTTCTCCTCTCCGCAGGTGTCCTTTGAGTTTAAGTCGCTGCTCCACTCTCGCCTGGCCAGCGTCTTCTTCGACGAGGTGGTCAAGCAGATGGTTTGCGCTTTTGAATCGCGGGCGGCGGCGCTCTACGGGGGCCAGCAGGAGGCGCCCTTAGGGAGGGGCTCGAGGTGACGCGCCTCCGCCGCTCTGCTTTCTTTGCACTCAGTTTCACTTTGAATCATTTTGTATTTATTATTATTATTTACTAGCTAATTTATTTCACTTGTATGTACACAAATGACTTCTGGTGTCATACTTTTTGCATAGTTTTTTTGTAATTAAATCTTCTAAATAACACCTGTACTGTCATTTATGTCATTTATTTTTAGAACATATGGTACAGTAAAAGCGACAATTTGTACTGATTTTTAATTACATAGAAACATCTGGCCTATTTCCTAGCAGAATCCATCATGTGGCTGTACTTTGCCATTAGTACACAAACTGTACGGGACTCTAATGTAAAAACAAAGCAAAAAATGTAAAAAATCGTACTCATTTCTTGTTCTAAACATCTCCCACAATGCATAGCGCAACATGATGTTTACACACAATATTTTTTATCCGCCTCAAAACTGTACAAGCAAAACTTCATCGTGGGTTTCGGATGCCAAGCGACGCCGAGCAGAAGGTCTCTCCGTGCTGGTTGGCGGCTCTGCAGGTGTATACGTTGGCGTCGTGCAGCCCGACTTTGGCCAGGATCAACGTGCAGCGGCCGTCTTCCTCGTACTCGATCCGGACGGCGGGCGACTCTTCCACAGGTTGCCCGCCGCACAGCCACACCACATCTGGGTCGGGATATCCTAAATACATTGCAGAAAGGGATAATGAAAAGAACATAAGTCAGGTCCGGGCAAAACAATTTAGTTGTCAACACAATGAACATACTTTTGTTTTGCATAAGCAGGAGAAGATTTTAAATCTTGTAGGATTTTCTATAAACCAAAGACGCTGATATTTTTTTTTAGTTTAGCATCTTCATTAGCATGCATGTCTTTTGTATAACGTCAAAGACAATAAAGGTCTTCAGCAATAAATAAATGCACAGTGGTACCTCAGTTACCATCCGCCCTGGTTAGCGCGTTGTTTGGTTAGCATATATGTTTATGGCTTTGTTATTTCAATGTAAAAATGAGCATGTTACAAAGCCTTTGGGTACAGAAAAAAATTGGATTGGCTTCTAAGCATGATCAACATCCTTAATTGGATTTACATTATTTTATATGGGAAATTTTGTCTTGGTTAGAGGCCGTTTTAATTTGAGTCAGACCTTTTGGAACGGATGAATGACATTAACCAAGGCATTGCTGTACGTGTTTTTTATGGACATAGAAGACACCGACGGAGATTTCCAGAACATATTCGTGATTCAGTCCGAGGCTACCCGTGAGGTGGCAGGAGAGGTGGGCACTGGATCCTACAGAGACCGCCTGGTCCTGAAGGGTCTTGGTGAAGTTGGGAGGTCCCTGCATCTTGCGCTCCAAAGAGATCAGGGCATCTTTTGTCTCCAGTGTCAGGGAGGAGTCTGACCCAGGAAGGAAGGAAGGAAGGAGGTGAAAGACCAGGAAGGGACAATTGCAACAAAGAACAGAAAAAAGTGTCACCTTCTGCTGGGCTGGTGGGTGAAGAAGAGCCGTCCCCTTTGCTCAGCAAGGCCATTCTCTTCAACGCCAGCATGGCCTTGCCTGCTTTCTGTTAGGACAAAGCTGATGAAATCCACCTAAAAACCATCTCACTTATGTTTCTCACCTTCCATTTCTGCCTGGCGAGGAACCTTTTCATCTTCTCCTTGGGAAGACTCTTGGTGGAGGCAGGGTCTTCCGAGTCAAACGCCGCCATCCACGGGTGAGCCAGGGCCTCTTCGCATGCCAACCGCCGCCTAGAAAACGCACCCGTCCGTTAGACGTCAAACATTAGCGCAGGTGTACCTACTGGAGAACTCACCTGGGGTCTTTCTCCAGCAGCGAGCTGATGAAATGTTTGGCCTCCTCAGTGATCTCCTCAAAGCTGTCCTCGTCAAACTCCCACTGAGCCGCTGTGACCAAAGCCAGGGTGTCGGCGTCGCTGCTTCCCTGGAATGGCGACTCACCGCTTAGCCTGAAAAAGACACAGCGACATACTGTCAGGACAGGAAGTGACTTTTGCTAATAAATAGTCATGCACCTTCATGACGTCACCTCTGCATGTCTTTTATTTTATTTTATTTATTTTTTTTACAGATTTTTACATCCTTTTTTTCACTGCAATGCTGAAATGTATCATTCCAATATCCGGTATTGCTGAAAAAGATGATGACTCCGTAGAAAATCTCCCAAAATTCATAATTCTTCCTTTTTATACATACAGGAATTAGAAAATGGGCCAAATTAACAAAACAAATCAAGATTCCTATCACTAAATTCCATTTAGGTAAAAAATATGTACTATATATATATATATCTATGTATATATATATATATTGTATGGCTGTACTGTTATTATATTAGTATTATTCTTATGCTACTTTTTTCTGTACGGAAATTTAGTTTTGTCAAAAAAAATTGAAAGTTAGAAAGTAAAATTATTATTTTTATTACTAGAAGTTTGCAAAATTTTGTGCAAAAAAACATTGTGCAAGGAAATAGAGCAGGGGTCCCCAAAGTGCGGCCCGGGGGCCATTTGTAGCTTCGGCTACTTTTTAATTGGCCCGCAACACAATGCAGAATAATTTTTTTTTTTTTAAACAACAACAGTGGGAAAATGAAGACAAAAGCACAGCATAAAGTGAAGATGACATGTTTCTACTAATAACACATATATATGCACTACTAGAATTTAGAAGGACTCTGTACAAATAACATGCAGAAAAACATAAAGTGAAATACGACAGGTATTATTATATTAGTATTAAGATAGTTAGTAGGCTTTTGTACAAAAGGATACAAAACAATTCCCAGAAAAGTTAGATGATTTTGTACAAAAACGTAAAAAAAATATTCATATATGCTAAATACTAATACCACAGTATTATTGTTATTAGTCGGATTTTGTTTAAAAAACATTCAAGTTGGATGATACAGGTATTATTACTGTATATGCGGATGATAAGATTTAGTAGGATTTTGTACATAAACATACGCAAGGGAACATAAATGTTAGCTACTACTGCTACAGTATTATTATGGGAGTATTATTACTAGAACTTAGTACGCTTTTGCATAGAAAACATTCACAAGAAAAACTGAAATGTTGGATATGATGATATTATTACTAGAATTTAGTTGGATTTCATACAAAAACATACACAAAAAAACTATACGCGTTATGAATATAGTATTATTATTAATATTATGAGACTTTAGTAGAATTTTGTACAAAAACATACACAAAGAAACTACACACATTATAAATACAGTTATTATTATGAGAATTTAGTAGGATTTTGTACAGAAAATATATGCCAAACATAAACGTTAGATGCTTCTACTATAAATGTATTAGTTTTGTATAGTATGTATTGTAATTACTAGACTTTTGAACAAAAGCTCATGCACATTAGTTGGAAACATAGCAAGAAAGGTCGATTTAAAGTAAATAAAAATAGATATTTTTACTATTTTTTGGTAGAATTAATGGTTATGCCTTAACCTTCTAAAACCAAACTAAATCACTAAGGTATTTGAATATACAGCATATTGCAGAGGAAATATACACTTTCTGAGCTGAATATTACAGTATTGTTGTCAGTGTGTGTGTATACGTTTAACAAAATAAGGGTATCGTACAAAGGAAGCAGACCTAGCAGGCGTTGTCTCGGCGTGAGAATAAACATGTTTATGGTTCGGTAAAACAAAGAGGACTCACAGGATGTAGCAGATGACCCCGATGCTCCACATGTCGGTGGCCAAGCACACGGGCTCGTAGTTGATCACTTCGGGGGCGACAAACTCCGGAGTGCCCTGCATCACCTTCAGAGGGCTCCCCTTCTCTGCCGGTCAAAATAGGACGTTACAGCGTGACACCGCCGGGACGTTCCACGTACCGAGTTGAGCGGCCAGTCCGAAGTCGATGATCTTGACGGAGGTGCCTGCGGTGTCCACGCACACGATGTTCTCTGGTTTGAGGTCCAGGTGCACGATGTTTTGCCGGTGCATGAAGGAGACGCCCTGCAGGATCTGCTGCATGTAGCGCACGCTGGCGGGCTCCGTGTGCTCGAAGGTGTCGTCCACGATGCGCTCGAAGAGTTCTCCTCCTGCGATGCTGGACACACACACACACACACACACACTCATGAAACGCTTGTAAATTCAAAATTCCACGCCGAGAAAATTATTCTAGTAAATTAGAAGATCATTTTACTTAATATAGAACATTAAATAAGTATTAGAATGTTAATTATATTAATATTATATTATATATGAATTTAATATGAAATAAATTAAATGGTAAATATATATGTACTGTATATACACTGCTCTCATTGGTGAAGAGCACAGGGCGCCAGTGGCGTAGTTGCCAATTCTGGAGGTCTATGGCAAATGCCAATCGGGCTCTACGGTGCTGGGCAGTGAGCACAGGGCCCACTACAGGACATCGGGCCCTCAGGCCACCATCATGGAGCCTGTTTCTGATTGTTTAGTCAGAAACATTCACACCAGTGGCCTGCTGGAGGTCATTTTGTAGGGCTCTGGCAGTGCTCTTCCTGTTCCTCCTTGCACAAAAGAGCAGATACCGATCCTGCTGAGGGTTTAAGGACCTTCTACAGCCCCTTTCAGCTCTCCTGGAATCTCCTCCATGCTCTTGAGACTGTGCTGGGAGAAAAAGCAAACCTTGCAACGGTACGTATCGATGTGCCATCCTGGAGGAGTTGGACTATATGTGCAACCTCTGTAGCGTCCAGGTAGCGCACCATGCTATCAACAGAGATGTTGATCCAAGCCAAATGAAAAACTACAGCAGTAGAAAGTCAGTCAGTAAAAAAGGAGTCAGTGGCCTCAACCTGAAAAAGCATTCCTGTTTTGGGGTCTGTCTCATTGTTGCCCCTCTGATGCACCTGTTGTTGATTTCATGAACAAAGAAGCAGCTGAAACTGATTAACAACCCCCTCTGCTACTTAACTGACCACATCAATATCCCGGACGTTTGAGTGTTAGTTTTCTATACTCTGGTTCAAAAGTGTTCCTCTCATTTTTTTAGCAGTTTTATTATATTTGAATATAATATAATAAATATTAAATCAAACGAAATGTTAAATATATTAATTAATTAATTAAATATATTTATTTAATATTTTTTAATTAAATGTAAAATTGTGTTTTTTATGCATTAAAAATGTTAAATTTGGGGGTAAAACTAGAGGAAAGACAAAAATAATTAAAAAAATAAAATTAGAGTTTATAAAAAATAAGTTTTTGTTTCGTTTTAGCATGAAAAAATTGCAAAACATAAAGATACGAGCAAATGCTTTCTGCTAACTGAATATATTAATTGAATAAAAAAAAAACATGTTTTATATAATTTCAATTTCAAAAGTTAAACCAAAACATGTTTGAACCTTTTGTTTTCTTAACTGAAAAAAAACAATGGTATTTTGGGCTAAAACTGGAGACAAATAATATATAAATATATAAATTACACAATTAGATAAGCTACCATTCATGCAACCAATCCCATGCCAATAAATTCTAATAAATATGGTAAATGTTTCATTTGATTCCTTCCCCAGAAGATACTGTACAGATACTGTATTTGGAATGAATTGCAAAAATGACAAAAGAATAATTGTGAAGGACACACATTGATTGTAATGTATTTTTTGGCTAATTAATAGTAAGGCGTGCATGTATATTAGGTACATAACTAATTGGTCTGGGAGTTAAAAAAATAAAAGAAGTGAAACGCTTACAACTCCATGACCATGACCATCTCCGGCTTGTGGTCGTAGGCGGCCAGGCAGCGGACCAGCTTGGGATGGTGGAGCTTGTTCATCAGCTGTATCTCTTGGCGGGCGGCCTCCCTCTCCTTGGCGCGCCGGCCTTTGTAGAACTTCCCGGCGCACACGCGGCCGCTCTCTTTGTGCCTCAGCTTGAACACCAGGCCAAACTTCCCCCTGAGGAACACACATCGGGGCTTCAACACCTCCTCAGTAGGGCTTCTTCCACACCTTATAATCATGCATGTCTTGCTTAGATGAAGATTTGAGCATCAGGAGGTGTGTCTCAATACTTTTGACCACACAGTGTAAAGTCGGGGTGCACGTTTAAAGAGGACTGGGACATTCCAGCTCCCTTGGAATGTCCCAGTCTTCCGTACTCACATGCCCAGTTTCTCCTGCACGTCGTAGTGGTCTGAGACTTTGTGTGCGCTGTCTATCACCACCTCCAAGGTCTGGGGGGCCTCCTCCTCATCCTCCTGCTCTTGTGGTGCTGAATCGGAATCTGCACAAATAATAATCCTGACAATAATTAGGGGTAAATTCCGGGTGTCAAAGGGTATACATTATCTTACTGTAATAAAGCGGCTTGGAATTCAAATAATATATGTTTGTATACATGGAATGTTTGGCATATTTACAGTATATATAACAACCCCCCATAAGTGTAGCTTTTAGCGGTATAGTAAATCAGTAGTTAAGTAACATTGTAAAGAGAAAAAAACAATTGAACAACATTTCATTAAGATTATTCCATCAAATTGAATGGAATTTTGGGTGATTTTGTCACGATCCGGGTGTTGTTCCCGTGACAGTTTTGGGTTTTGTTTGAGTGGGTTTTTCCTGTGTTGTTATTTTTCCTAGTTTCATGTTTTTCTCTGTTAATTACATGCACCTGTTCCTCGTTTGTTTGCCCCGCTATTTATGTTCAGGTGTGTGCGTCGGGTCATTGTCGTGTGTGCTTCGCTTTCCCGTGGACCTGTTTTTGTTCCTGCCACCGCCTCGCAGCTTTATTATTAAAAGACTCTTTTCCCACACTTACCTGCCTGACGTCCTGCTCGCTTCATCCCCGGTCGTTTCACCATGCCGACACGAGCGAAACGTGACAGATTTTAGACAATTTAATGTAATTTTTAGTCATTTTAGCTGTTTTAATTTCACTATCTTTTATTTATCAAATTTCATTCCATTTATTTTTATTTTGTCTGATTACAGGTTTCATATAATTTTGATTGATTCGATCAAATGCAATTTAATCGTGTTTAATTGATGTATTTCAGATTAATTTTGTTTATTTTTCGTTGTATTCTTATAATTAATTTAAACCAAAACTAATTTTGGGTGATTTTAGCCCATTCTATTTAATTTACCACATGTAATTGAATTCAGATGTATTTTGTTTGATTTAATTTCACTTCATTTCATCAAATTTCATTTCATGTTGTCTGATTTTATCAAATTGAATTGAATTTATATTGGTTCTGTTTGATTTAATGTCATTTCATTTTGCCCGACATTATTGAATGTAATTACATTTTGTTTAATTGACATATTTTAGCTTAATTCTGATGAATTTGTGTTCTAATTGTATTATTATTTATATAATTGAATTGCTTTTAAAATGTATTATACTGGTCTTGTTTTTAGCTGAGGCATGCTTGTTTATGTAAAAACAGTACATACGAATGAATAGCATGTGGTGGTTTTACTATCACATGTTATTCATAGTAAATAGCAAACCCGTGTAAGTTACTTTTACAGTTCTATTCTTGTCTCTTTGGCTTATCTTCGCTTAAGAAAAAGTGTAAACAAACACAAAAAAGCCGGAAGATTGTAAAAAGCCAGTAAAAAACATCAACCAAAAAACGTACGTAATAAAGAGACGCGTGTATACAGTCGAGTACAAGGATAAATGTCTCACTCTTGTCGTCCATGGTGACCACAGGTGACGGCGGTCCTGGATCACTGACCCCCACCGTGTTGTAGGCCCTCACCCGGAAGCAGCACTCCTCCCCGGGCTTCAGGCCTGCACACACCCTGTAAGACGTGCTCTTACACTGGGCCGTCAGCTCCGACCAATCCCGTCCCTTCTTGACCTCCACCACGTAGCCAAGGACGGCGCTGCCTCCGTCGTAGGAGGGGCCCGACCAGGACAGCACCAGGCTTCTGGGGGACAGCAGGGACACCAGCGGGCAGGAGGCGGGGGGCTGCGGCCTGTCTGGTGAAAGCAACGATACACTTTGGGTGGTCCATCGCGTCTATGCGAGAGTGTGTGTGTGCGCGTTTACCTATGACGGAGAGTGTGAGCGTGTGTTGGGCCGAGCTCTTGCGGTCCTTCACCACCACCGTGTAGCGGCCCGTGTGCTGGACACCAGCCTCAGCCAGAACCAACGTGCTGCTGTCATCCGAATTCTCTGTCCACACCTCTGGACCCGCTACTATCTGCAGGAATGGGATCCAGTTGAAAATATGCTGTGTAAAAAGTGTTGGGATACATAATATAATATATAATACAACAAAAGTACTTGGTACTACTTTATGTGTGTGTTTGTTAGTTGTTTTTTAAATAAAATGTACAATATATACTGTATACACATATATCGAAATAAATACACATAAAACTTGTATGTGTAATTTAAGGTATTAGGGCATATCAAGGAATATTTTATTACCACTATTAGAGCATGTCCCTCATACAGAGGGTTGTGTCAGGAAGGGCATCCGACATAAAACATGCAAAAATGATTCACTGTGGCGACCCCTGGGTGCAGCCGTCACATTTTATGCATACATACATACTGTATATTTTATTCATTGCTTTTGGGTCAAGATTAATATGATTTTGATATTTTTTTATTTCTGCATTTAAATAATATATTTTTAAATGTTTATTTATTATTTATACATTATTTTATCATTATTTCGATTTTTTTTCATTTGTAAAGAGCAAAATGGGTAATATTTATAAAATAATAATTTTACTTTTGAAGAATTACTTATTTTTCAGTTGAAGTTGAAGAATTGAAGTTATTATTATCAATATTTTTTATGATTTGTAATTGAATAATACCATACTTTACCAACACAGCATTTGTAAAGATGTTTTTATATTCATTTGTTTCTTAACATTTGAATTTCCCCTTGAAGTAACATAATTATTACCACCAATTCCATCCAAAACAAGAATTTATTTTTCACACTTTCCATAATGAAAGCAAAATTAATAATCATATCAAATAAATCGTTGTAGTAATCATATAAAAATTATACATATTTACAGCAATATGATATACGGCATGTTATATAAATAATATATTGATGTATATTATATAAAAACGTGCCTATAAATACATGTCATATAATACCATAAGTAAAAATATCTATAATAAAATATTTTAGTGTAGTTTTTTTGTCTGAGTTGTATTCAGGAGGTCTTCCAATGACGTCACCTGCTCTTTGTTCCGGATCCAACAGGACACCACGGGGGGGCTGCAGATGAACCGGCACGTGACGCGGGCGGGATGTCCCGCCTCGACCTCCACGTGCCGCGGAGGCTTCTCGAAGTGCAACACGGGACCTAAACAAACGAACAGAGCTGCTTTGTTGGAGGAAGCGGGCTCGAAAAAGCGAGCCCGACAAAAGAAAAAGGTTGCCAGGAAGCTGGCGTGTGTCAGATAAAGGCGAAACAAGGCGGGCGGCTGATTGTGTCAAGTTGATACACAAACAGACACACACGAGCACAGCCAGTTCTGGTGGGTGACACTCTGCGGATGCCAAAATATCCCTAAAACATCCCTAAAAGATCACAAGTACTCCATTTTTTTTACTAAGCCTAAAACTAGCACGGTAACCAACTGACTTAATGAATTCCGTGACATTTGCTGGCGCGATGAACGCATGCGCACCAAAGCAAGCCACGCCTCTCCGGTACAAGGACAGACGGCGGCTCTTCCTGACTTCCGGACAGAATAAGAACTTTATTCTGACCCCAACACATCAACAGCGGCGCAATTCCAACACCGTACATGTGTCTTCGACGCACAAACACGTTCCTACTCAGGTCAGTCTAGTCCGGAATGGGACTTCCTCGTTGTTGCTAACGATGCATTCAGGGACAATACGTACGTCACAATCACCCCTTTATAAGGTGTGTATGTGTGGTGTAAATAAACAGAAGGACAAATGACTTTGTAACGCTGAATGCGGAAGTACAATTTGCTGCATTTAAGTATGCTCGGAAATCCCAGACAAAAAATTCAAAACGTGAATTGAACTTAAATTACGTGGTGGCTTTGAACGCAATCCCTCACTACTCATAGTAAGTATTAGGGCCACATAAAAAAAAAATATATATATATATATATATATATATATATATATTTGAG
>QODF01000037.1:486511-569530 GCA_024372805.1 Oostethus manadensis | reverse complement strand
CTTACCATCGCAAAGCTGGACTGTGTGGTTTGTATGAATCTTTGTTTAGACACATTAAATCAACTGGTCTAAAGGTCTGGAAGTACAAAAAAAACGTCATCTCCCACTCCATGTACCACCATAAGAAATTGTAATTTATTTAAATAATTCAATGTATTACTAGATACAGCAATTACATAATAGTGAATAATTTTGTATTATCATTCTTAAATTATATTACTATTTGTAATCCAAAATAAAGTTATTATCGATGAAAAATTGTAATGTAAAAAATATATGAATTTTTTCAATTATTAAATGCAATCCTGTATGGAGTAATTACTTAATATCAAATTATTTTGTATTGTAATTGTTAAATTATATTGTATTATACATTTATAATCCTAAATAAAATTTCTTGATAAAAAATGTATTTTTTAAATAAAAAATGTTAGTATTTTTAAAATAATTAAATGGATTACTAGATACAGTAATTACATAATATTGAATTATTTTGTAATTACAACTGTTAAATTATATTATATTACACATTTATAATTCTAAATATAATTCTTATTGATTAAAAGAGTAAGTAAAAAGATATTTTTTAATTAATTTTTTATATTTAAAAAAATAATGAACTGTATTACTCGATACAGTAATTACATAATATCAAACACTTTTTGTAAAAAAATGTTCAATTATATTATATTATACATTTATGATCCAAAACACAAATAAATATTGATAAAACATTTAAAGTAAAAAATATATATTTTTAATAATAAAAAGATGTTAAATGTGAAAATCCAGGAATTTACGGGAAAGTATTTCAACAGCAAGGAATGTTGACCGGTATGGTGAAAATATGAAATATGATTATATGAAATTAGAATCTAGAAAGTGTTCCCGGCAGAGTGGAAGCCGTTAAGCAGCAAAGGAGTGACAACAATTCCATACTTTCTGCAATTTCGCCGCCATTATTGCACACACACAATCAGCTTGATCGCGTGGAATGAAAAGTAGGAAATATGCAAATCGTGCTTCTTACCCGAAGCGGAGTTGGCCCTCTTCTTGGGGACGACCTCTGCAAGGGAAAGAGCGCAGTTTTGTTCACAAATAAAGGCAGGGGGGGAGGAGGCGTGCTGTTGTACAGGAAGAAAAAATTGCTTCCTGGCGGTGGATGTGATGCGTTTCCCTTTTTCCCTCCCAAATCCAACATGGATGTCCAACAAAAATAGCCGAAAACCTTGTGGGGAAGAGACGGGACTCTGCAGAGGGCCGACGGTAGGTAAGGTCCAAGCGGACCCTCTGGAATTCTCCAGTGGCTTCTCGTTTCCCATCATGCTCTTGGCTGTCTGCACGCCGTGGATAGTTTCAAAGTCTGGACAGGGCAGAGGGAGGGAAATGAGATAAGATGATCAAAGAGCTAAGACAGGGGAGACTTCTCATGGCTTCCTACTGAGCTTCTAAGGGTGAAACTTGGTCAGAAGGGCACCACTACTGTGTTGCCCGTGCTTACTTTTCTCACAAATACACCACATGGTTATTCAGGCGGCTTGAAAGTTCTCCCACAGCTCACCCAGTGGTTATACAAAATGCATATGTGTATGCTAGCATGTCTTCCAAAGCACTACCCACAGGCGACCTTCTACTGTAGTTGACATAAGTGATCATTTGGAGACGCTCCCTAACCTCTGACGACGACGGCAGCACAGCAGGAAGTCTTCCCCGCCGCGTTTTCCGCCAAGCAGGTGTAAGCGCCGGCGTCCTCGGGCAAGCACTCCTGCACGGCAAAGCTCACCTCGCCGCCGTTCAGGGTGGGAATCCCGAAAGGGGCCGCCTCACCTGCCAGCGGTGGGCAGGTTAAAGGTCAAGTACTCATGCTACTAAACGAGCACGGGGGTCTCAAAACTTTTGACTCGCACTGTTTAATCGATCAATGTTTAATCCTCACCGTTGTGCAACCACGTCACCTTGACGGGTTGACTCCCCGAGAGGACGCCGCGGAGCTTTATGTCATCGCCTTCGTCCACGCAGCAGTCCTGCAGAGGCGCCACGAAAACGGGCGGGTCCGCGGGCTTGCAGGGGGGAAGGAGACCTGGAAAAATTAACAATTTATTTTTTTCTTTAATTCATTCATTTTCTATGCTGCTTATCCTCATTAGGGTCGCGGGTATGCTGGAGCCTATCCCAGCTGGCTTTGGGCGGGAGGCTGGTACACCCTGGACTGGTCGCCAGTCAATCGCAGGGCAGACAAACAAACATTCACTCTGGACAATTTAGAGCCGCCAATTAAGCTAACATGCATGTTTTTGGGAATGTGGGAGGAAAGCGGAGTACCCGGAAAAAACCCACACACGCACGGGGAGAACATGCAAACTCCACACAGAGATGCCCGACAGAGATTCGAACCCTGAACCTCCTGACTGTGAGGCCAACATGCTACCCACTCATCCACCGTGCGGCCCCATTTAACAAAATAATTACAATTAATAAAACTTAATGACCTATAATTACAAACAATGATGTTTAATTTGATTTGATTTAATGGTGACACTAAATGGCTTAACTTTACTGAAACTTTGTGAAATAATTACAATTTAATTGAATTTACCAGGGAAACAAACCAGCCTAATATAAGTTACATGTAATTAAAATAATTGCAACTAAATGCAATTTCATAACATTAGATATAATTAAACACAATGATTTGTCATTTAATTTAATAACATTTAATGGTGACACAAACTTGCTTAGCTTGAATCCCATTTTGTAAAATGATTTCAATTGAATTGAATTTTAATTTAAGTTACATGTAATGACATAATTACAGTCAAATACAACTTTATGGCGTTCCATTGACCTAAAAGCAATCACTTTTAATTTTATTGGATTAATGAATGAATTCAGACGTTGAATAAAATGCATGAATTATTTAGAGCCAATGAAAAGCGGCAAAGCGAGGCGCAGCTGAGAAAGGTCCGGGGCTTGTTTTGGTCTCACGAAGGGAAACATGTTACTGTTGACCTTTCTCGCCTCCTTGAGATCTTTCGCTTTCAAGACTTTGCTTGTGGAAGCTGTCGAGCAAGACCACCAGAAATGCGACTCAACTTGTTGATTATTTAAACACACACACACACACACACAAGCAGCGGGTGTGTGTGGGCTTGCTGTGCATCGTTTCGTGTCAATCCAAAACCAGCATTATAGTTGTCGGTAACGGCAGAGTTGTGCCAAATGTGCACGAGTAGCAAAAAAAGCACGTGTGGCGTAACCCGACTGTATGAATGTTATTTTCATAATAAGCAAACAGCTTTATATAGGCCAGAACTGCACTGCTTTGATTCTTTTTGCACTTGTTGCTAGGCAGACTTCATACAGTAAGACAGCAAAAAAATGAATCAAAAACATGAGGTGTCTTTACCCCCCCCCAAAACAGGACCTCTAAAGCCCAGCAGCACCCTCACCTGAGTCCAAAGTCCTGGCGTCAGAGCTTCCAGGCGACTTGAGGTGTATCCTGAAGGTGGACACGTAGCGGCGCTGACCTCCGGCCTCTACGCTCATGCCTGCACCTACTTTTGTTAGACGCTTCCTGCCTTTCTTCTCGCTGTGAAAAAGCACCACTGCTCTTCACACCAGCGTGCTCGCCTGCAACCCCGCCCCTCCGCCCCCCACCCCCTTTATGATCCCGCCTCAAACCTGCCTGCTGCTACCTTTGCAGGCATCTCCTTATCTGCTCCCATAGCTGCTCCAGCATGTCAACAAGAGGTGGAGACTCATCATGCAGCCAAAGGTCTCACCAGCCATCCATTTGCGCCTTCTTGCAAACACTAGACTGTGGATTGGGGGGGTCCGGGGGGGTCATTCCCCACCTGTGGACAGTAAAAGGCAACACCCTCGTAAATCGAACGCCGGGAACATCTGCATCTCCTCTCGTTCCCCGACCCCCCCCGTGGTGAGCATCTGCTCTCCTGCAAGTGTCAAAACTGTCACAGGAAGTGGCCGACCAGGGCACAGTTGTTTCAGATTCCACAAGGGTGACATCACACTGGACTGCAAAGTGGGGCTGTGGGGGGATACTACAAAATGTTGGTATCGATCCAGCACAGGGACGGTATCGCCGAAACTTGGACATTTGTCAAGCTCATTGAAAGGCGATTTTGGTCATTAATTCATCAAAATAAAACATAAAAATAGTATTTGTTTACATTTTATATACAATTTAGATGCTCCTAATTGGGTCAAGATAAGCGAATTTCCACAAAGTCGCATATTTTCTTGGTTACAGCACAGACCACCAGTTTTTAAATACTGTTTTTACCTCTACTAGAGCTCCCTAGACATGAAATAACACCCCTATAGTCGCCTTTGCACTACCCAATATAGTAATAATAAGAAAAATGTAACCCATTTAAGAACTAAATAGGACTCGTGCTTGTGTGTGTGTAAATGTGTGTGTGTGTGTGTGTGAGGGAAGCTGAGTGGGAATGAGCGTAGGGGGCGGACAGGAAGGGACTTTGGGGGCTTGACGTCGGTAACAGCCGCAAAACTAGCCTGTGTTATAGATTATTATATGCGTCTCATCGAACATTAAAGTAACATTAGTGACACCTGGTGGCCTGTGTGGAATACTACATATTATCTTTCAACGCATCTTCTGGATGCCTTTTATTTGCATTTTAGATCATTCGGAATTCATTTTTAGGCTTGAAAATGCGTAATTTGGGGAAAATGGCCAGAATGTGTTCATGTTTTAACTCACATTCGGCTGATTTTTTAATTCAAACAACAACAACAACAAAACCCACAGATCTTTACGACAATAAACATAGAAGATATACATAGTTCATCAACCCAATACTGTCCTGGTATCATTCATTTATTCATTTTCTATATCGCTTATCTTCATTAGGGTTGCGGGTATGCTGGAGCCTATCCCAGCTGACTTCGGGCGGGAGGCGGGGTACACCCTGGACTGGTCGCCAGTCAATCGCAGGGCAGTGATATCCATATTTGGATCCTCTCCTGCAAAAGGCTGGCTTTGGCTTTCTGTGTGGTCCAAATCCCCACATCAAACACCATCGTTGTCACTCTCTGCTAGCAGCAAATGAGCTTGTTGCTTTAAAAAAAGGAAGTTCTGCTCTTCTTTGAAGAGCTGTAGTCTTGCTTACCTTGCTAGGCAAGTATTTGACAACCACAGACTTGCCCCCAAATCAGATAACGGGTCAGCATCTGGTCCCGGTGTTGCGTTTAGAGTGAGTAGCCTTGCACTGAATGATGAAGCAGACAACGTCCCAGACAACGTGGACGGAAAAAAACGTAAAAGAGCAACAAATTCCAGCCTAGTCTGACGAGATTTGATGGATGTTCTGGAAGAGTTGGAACACGTTGAGTGGGATTTGCCACGTTACAGTGAAATTGCCGGCAAATGTACCATCTGGAACAAGTCCACTCTGAATTTGCATCCATCCATTTTTACTTTTACCTTCATATTTATCATTGGAACCATCGCCTGTTGAACATGCATTTGTCTTTGAAAGACTGAGGAGATCAAGACATTGTTCAGAAGCAGCGTACTTGGACTACAAAAATGGTTGGAGAGGGAAAACATATGAAGATGTGGGCTGTTTGGATTAAATGATCTTAAAATGGAGAGCAAAACCAGAGACGTGTGGCAGAAAATGGAAGACAACTATCAAAATAGTAGGAGGAAAATAGGAAGAATGACAAAAGGTTCAGCCAATGATCAGCTCCAAAATGGCCAAAGACAGTCTGGAGTTACCTGTAAGTACTGTGACAATGTATTTCTAATAATAACTTAATATAAGTTACTTTTAAATAGTTCTTGTTGTATTTATAATATAATAAAATATATATTATATATATTATAGATGTATCTTTTTAACTATTGTGATAATAATGCTGCACACTATTGTTATTGTGCAATACAGTTATAAAGTAAATCCACTAATTTCTTACCAAATTTGAGCATGAATATACTTTCTGCAATACAAATGATTATTAGGGCCATAAAAAATGTACAAAAAAGTCATATAAAGGTTTAAAGAATTAAGAAAATATTAAATAAATAATATTGAATTGAATTTAATGTAACATTTTCTTATTGTTTTTTCTTTTGATTTTAAGATAAAAAAATAAGAAATGACTGTCTGCATATTTTCCTATTGTGACTCTTTAAATGTTTAATATTTTCCCGCCAGTAGTTGACCATCATAATTTTAAAGAAAAATATATACTGTATATGTATTTGTTATAGTTTTCCATTAAATCAGCAACCAAAAAAGGCTTGCATAACCTCCTCGGTGGACGTCATAAATCCCAAGAACAACAACACAATTCCAAAGGTCACATGACTCTCTGCACGGCGGTTTGTGTTCAACATGGAGGACGACGACCTGCAGTTTTTTTTTTACAAATTGCAATGCATGATTTGTTGTTTAGCTCGCCGCGCGCTTGCAACAACACGAAAGACAAACGTTGACAGTAATAGACTTTGTCGTTAGCTGTGTGACTCATAGCTGACAATAACACACACACACACACACGCACACACACACAGGTTGGTGACGCTGCAGTTTTCGCAGCAACACTCCTCGCTGTAAGCGCGCTTTATTCTTTTCATGTCTTAATATTAACCGCCGAGGTAGCGAAGGACGGCTGCAGTTTGACACCGGAACACAATATTTCTACTTCCATTATTTCCTGTAATAATGGATTGTGATGAGGCGTAGAGTCTAGAGCGGGAGGTCTTGGACGGGCCTGATGGAACGCGGTGCCTCGTCCCCCCAATAACGGCTGTTGGATGATTTCTTCCATCCGCCAATGTAAACACGAGGCAGGGGGCGGGTGGGGCCTGCAGATAGAAAAGATAGCAAACTCTAGCTCCCAGGTGGATCTTATACAGGTAACGAGCTGACATTGGCGGCAGCTCGTTACCTGTATAAAAGAGACCTGTCCACATGAGCAATCAATCAATCCAGATGTCATACTCTGCACCATGGCCAAGACCAAAGAGCTTTCCAAGGATGTCAGGGACAAGATTGTGGACCTACACAAGGCTGGAATGGGCCACAAGACCATCGCCAAGCAGCTGGGTGAGAAGGTGACAACAATTGGTGCAATTATTCGCAAATGGAAGAAACATAAATTAACTGCCAATCTCCCTCGGTCTGGAGCTCCATGCAAGATCTCACCTTGTGGAGTTTCAATGATAATGAGAACGGTGAGGAATCAGCCCAGAACCACTCGGGAGGAACTTGTCAATGATCGCAAGGCAGCTGGGACCATAGTCCCCACAAAAACAGTTGGTAACACACTACGCCGTGAAGGACTGAAATCCTGCTGTGCCCGCAAGGTCCCCCTGCTCAAGAAAGTCCATCTACAGGCCCGTTTGAAGTTTGCCACTGAACATCTGACTGATTCAGAGGAAGACTGGGTGGAAGTGTTGTGGTCAGATGAGACCAAAATTGAGCTCTTTGGCATCAACTCAACTCCACGTGTTTGGAGGAGGAGGAATGCTGCCTACGACTCCAAAAACACCGTCCCCACCGTCAAATATGGAGGTGGAAACATTATGCTTTGGCTGTGTTTTTCTGCCAAGGGGACAGGACAATTGCACCGCATCAAAGGGAGGATGGATGGGGCCGCCAAGTGTTGGGTGAGATGGGTCGTGGTTGGGTATTCCAGCATGACGATGATCCAAAACACACGGCCAAGGCAACAAAAGATTGGCTGAAGAAGAAGCATATTAAGGTCATGGAGTGGCCTAGTCAGTCTTCAGACCTTAATCCCATGGAAAATCTGTGGAGGGAGCTGAAGGTTGGAGTTGCCAAACATCAGCCACGAAACATGAATGACTTGGAGAGGATCTGCAAAGAGGGGCCAAAATCCCCCCTGAGATGTTTGCAAACCTTGTGGCCAACTACAAGAAACGTCTGACCTCTGTGATTGCCAACAAAGGTTTTGCCACCAAGTACTGAAGCACGTTTTTCAAAGGGATCAAATACTTCTTTCCTTCATGGAAATGCAAATTAATTTCTAACTCTTTTTGAAACACATTTTTCTGGATATTTTTTTGTCATTCAGCTGCGGTTCAAAGACTTTTTTCCCTCACTGTATGTGTGAAGATATTTCTACGAAAAGCAACAGGAAGAAGATGACTTGTGCATTTCTTATCAGAAGATTGAGGAAGTAGTTGCAGAAATGGTCGTTTCCTGGTGTGTTTTATGTTTATTATCATTTCATGACATGGGGACCGCTTTACGCTTGAATTGCAGCACAATGTCTCCAACTGTCGTGGTCATGCGTGGGACTGCATGGTGACAATGTGACGTCACAGTGCCCTCTAGCGCCCACTGCTCCACACTGCAACTGTCTTCCAAGCGTGCCTTTTTAAGCGTTTAACAAACGCCAGCACGCCCGCGCTCCACGTGCAGCAGCGGCGTGTTGAAGCTTGCACGGTGCTGTGAAAGCGCTGACCTCTGACCTCCCCCACAGCAGCTGCCGGGACTAAAATGCCTGCGTGGCTGCGGGAGACGCTAAATTGTTGGTTGCGTGATGACTTGAACCCAAACACACTCGAGTCAAGTTGAAGCAAAATTTTGAAAGTTCGTTTAAAAGTTCCTCCCTAATGACAAAACACGTCCAATTCACAAAAACTGATTATTACTATTATTATTATTTTTTTAAATTTAGATTGACCTATGAATCATCAGGCATATTGTTTGTCCATATTTTATGTTTTATTTATGTATATATACGTATATATATGTGTGTGTTTGTACATATATATATATATATTTTCTATGTATACATACATATGTGTATGTAGAATATATATATATATATAAATCTTACTGTTAAATAGTTTTTACATATTTGCGTTGATTTTTTAAATGTATCTTTTATGTTATTTAATTCATTTTCAGGTTTGAAATTCATTCATTCATTATGAGTCTTATTTTTTATATGTTTTATGTTTCATGTATGTACTTATTTAAATGTACATGTATTGTATTTGTAGAAATATTACTGACATTTGGCCTTTACATTTGTATTAGAATTAATATATTATATTATTATATATCTATTTATGATTTATTTATGTTTTGAATTTAGGTTTATTTTATTCTTAAAAATGTTACTGTCATATTGTTTCTCCATTTGTGTATTTATTTTGTATTTATTTTACAAATTTTTATTCTATTTATTTTATTTCTATTTACTTATTATATTTATATTAGTTTTATAAATATGTCATATTTATTAATATATTTTATGGTTTATATGACTTATATTTATGTATATTTTATGGGTTTTAGAACTGTCATGTTATTTTTCTATATTTTGTATATATTTATTTATTTAATACTTGTTTCCTTTTTATAAATATGACATAATCATATTTTCCCACTTTTAAACCAGAGCACAGGAAAGCATTGTTTTGATGAATGTTGTAGTAAAGGCGTCATACCACCAGAGGGAGCTGTTCGCTATGAGAATATAAAGCATTGGCTTTCCCCCTTTTAGGCCAGTGAATAAACTTAAAAGCGGTTCTTTTTTAGCATCTCTTCGCTCTGCCAGGTTCTTTAGAATTGCCTACTTAAGAAAAAAAACCTCATACTTATTTGGAAACATGTGTTTACATGGACAATAGTACCAAATCCATGACTCAATCAAGGGTAGGACTAGACCCTCTACGTTGGTAGGGCCTTTTGAGGGCACAAAACAAAGTCTGTAGTCGAACGTCGGTGACCCCTGACCCCTGAGCAAATGGACAAAAAGTCCTGCAGACACACTGCGCAAACTTTTATGAGGTCATCCTGGAAGCTGTTACATCTGAAAAAGGGGCGGGACAACACTAGATTTTCCTTCCTTTCCCCACTTCCTGTACAGGGAACGTGACCCAATACTTTTGTCCAGGTAGGGTACAGTCTAGCGATGTGCTGTCAGCCAAAAAGGATTATGAGATTCTGTATAGGCGCTGCAGGTGATGTTATGCTCACTGCTCTGTATTGTATACAAAATACCAGAAGGCTGTAATGTCTGCAAAGTGGGCGGGACAACAACACATTTTCTTCACTTCCTGTAGCTGCAATGTGTCCGTTCTGGAAATAAGTCCGCAAGCAGCACGGAAGGCAAGTTTGTTTACATGCGCTGGTTGACTTTGCAGTAGAATCGCTGCTCTGTATTGTTTATAAATGAGCTGCAAAGGGGGGCGGGGCAATACCGTATTTTGCGTCGGCGGAATGTGTCCATGTTGGAAATAACTCCCAAGTTTGGTGTACATACTGGCAGATTTTGCGATGGAGTCACTGCTCTGTATTGTATACAAAACAGCAAAACACTGTAATTGCTGCAAAGGGGGCGGGACAAGAACATTTGTCTTTTCTTCCTTGGGGTGCCGTGCATGGACTACACTAGCGAGTTGCTACACACGCTGATGGGCTTAGTAATGCTCTGTATTGACTACAAAATCTAACAAACGAGCCCCGTCTGCACGTGACTCTCCTACGCTACAACATCATGGCGCTGCGTGTCTCATTAGGTCTCATTGAGCTCCGTGGAGGAGCTTTGGAGCGTCAGTCCTCGTGTCCGACTCCCACCTTCGCCGCGAGCCGCCCCCCCCTCCTCCACTGCTGCTGTGTTGTCAGGCCCACATGGAAGTGATTACGGCGTGCGGAGTGAAATTACAGAGATCCTACATAGCTGGAGCCCTCCTCTAACCACTCACTCATTCATCTAGGATGTGCACCCATGAACACCGACACAGCAGACGAAGAAAAACACACACACACACACACACACACACACACCTCGCCTGAAGCTGTTCATTCCCTCTTGGCTCTGTCGGGACAAGGCTGCAGTGTGCCTCCCTCCCCGCTGCCCTCTCTCCTGGACGGGGCCGGGGCTGTAAATTCCTCAGGCGGCGCTGTTTAGAGGGCCTCCATTTAAACGGGCAGGCGGGGGTGCGAGAGGGGGGCGCTCGCCAGAGAGGAGCCTACTCAATAAGTCATCATCAAAGCCCCGGGCCCCGCCGGCGCTCACGGGATAGAGAAATTATAGTGGCAGGCCGGATTACGGCATTTAGGTGAGGTTTACCTGCACATCAAGGTGTCTCGGGGGCGGCCAATGACATGCAGTCTTATTGGGTCTTACTCTTATTGCAGAATACGACAATGAGCTCCAGTGGAAGGGGTTCATTTTGATGGACACGTCCATCGCTGTTATGGTGGTTGAAACGGGCTGTCCAAAGTGCCCAGCTTGTTTTTTCATGTCCGAAACGGGACTAGGAAGAAGCACAGCTTATTGATTTCAATAGTTGAAATGATAACCGTAAACAGGAACATGGTGAGAAATTTTGCTTCATGCTTTGAATGGGGAACAAGTGGCGCCCTCTGGTGGACAATAAAAAAATACGATTGAAAAATTCAAGTATTGTATGTGTTTATGTTAGGATAAATATGGCATTTTCAATTGGACCTTTTTTTGTCAAAAGGAACGAATGTGTCGTTTGTGTGTAGCTTTAGACTAATTTCTGGACTATTCTAAATTGTGGATGTTGGTGTAATTAGTTAGAGCCAGGATGGCCAAAGTGTGGCCCGCTGACTATTTGTAGCCCGTAACAGGTTTTTTATTGACCTACGACATATTCTAAATATAAACTGGCCCACGACAAAACATTACAAAGGAGGAAATATTAAAACATTACAAGACTTAACAATATTCTGTATAAAAAAATCCAAATACAGTTGAACGCGCAGCACAATGCGAGACTTCATAAAAAAATCTGAGCATGTTTGCTGCTGTGGTTGGTTCAAACCGTACTGCACCAAATCGAAAGCTGTTTCGAATGTTTTGTCCGTCTCGTGTAGCTGAAGAAGGGAACCGAAATATTAGACACGCTCCTCAGAATGATGGGGCGCAAGTGCACGCCCCCGCGAACAACAATCTCAATAATCACAGACTTGTGGAAAATAAAACCTCTCTTCTTCTAATGAAGTCTTGTATTGGCTGACGGCGACTGTTCCCAAAGAAGAAGGTTTCGGCTGCAAATCACAACCACCATATTAAGATATTGATTGATGGGGGATCAGCACATGTTCGGCCATACTGTCTCATAATTAGACGAGCATCTGGGTCGAACCCTAGCTTTAACAGTAATTGGAGCGCGAGTTCGACCCCGGCCTTCCTCTGCGCTTTGCTTTTCCGGGCGGCTCATTTTCACGCCTCATGCACACCATTTGTCTGCTGCTTTATGGCCGGTAGAGTTCGAGGGGGGAGCAGGTCCATGCCGGACTTTAAAAAGAAGACTGCGCATGTTATCAGCCACGGAGAAGAAGAAGAAGCGGGACGACTTCAAGAGCCCCTCCCGCTGCTGAGCCGAGAGGTGCCGACAGCCGTCTGACAGATATTTTGGGAGCCTGGATGCCTGGGATAATAATGGGCTTGATTGGGAGGAGTGTGTGTGTGCAACTGGTAAATGTGCAAGCAGACACCACAGAGTGCACACATGCTGCTGGTAAAGATTCAGCAGCAAATTAGCAAAACAAGGCTTAAAAGTGATCGATGCTCAGTCAGGATGGACGCGGTCAGAGAGATGCGAAGGGTTGAAAAGCTATTTCAAAATGTTGGCAACACGAGAGGGTCAAACTATTAATACTTAATTAAGCCTTGCAACCGCTGCTTTTGTCTCTTTGGAAGCAAAACGTCTCGATAAACTTCATGGTATCGGGAGCCCAATGAAGCGTCCGGCGAGCCTCCCACAGCCTAAAAAGGATTTATTACTGGAAGTAGTGGAAGACACGGCCCGAATCCTGTCAGAAATGACACCTGCAAACGACAGCACGTAGGATTTCTGTGCGTCGGACTCCTGACTGCGAATCAGTTTCCCTTGGGGTAGAAAGAAATGCAAGTATGGGATTAAGTGCAAGGCCAGAACCTACTGAAGTTGTGCTCTGCCAGAAAGAGGACGTTTGAATGGCGTGGTTGTGCGCTTGAACCTAATAGTGCTGAGACGGCAGATGACAGCAAGATTTTTCTGCATTTTGCGTAAACTATCTATTAAAATATCTGTCTTTTTTTGTCTCCGTAGCCACAAAATATGCTCTAAAATCGAGAGAGACCTCGTCGTAACTCACGAGTGCGGAGTTCAGCAGACGTGAAAAGATGAAGTGATTTTTATTTGGCTTTTGTTTTGACAGCTTTTTGCAACCCTTATCGTAATGAAGGACAGACCTCAAGAAGGGGTTAAGCGGGGGGGGTGGGGGGGGTGTTACTCGCAAGATTTGGTACAATTCCAAGTTGGCTGAAGGCCTCAAAATTGACTTGCTGCAGTAAAAACTAGACTCGTAGAACGCAGACCTCTGCCAGGCTCCACGGTTCCCCCATATTGGGAATCACACCAAAACAATCCATTTTTCAGATCAGTCTTTGATGTTTTATAGAACCTGTTGGAAACTTGGCCCGTATTTTTTCTCCCAAGCGCTCCGACCATTTTTTTGTGGAGTTTTACGCACAAACGCCGAAAACTGTCCTATCTTGCGACGTTAAAGAATCCTTTCATTTGCCGGAATTCAGTTCTTCCATATCCCATTTCCGACTATTCCTGAGAATTTCATCCAAATCCATTTACAACTTTTTAAGTAGTTTTGGACCACAAACGATTAAGTCCCGGCAAAAACATAACCTCTGGTAATAATATAGTCATGTCAGGTTTTTATGACAACTTTGTCTACATAGTTTTGTCTACACGAAGCTGACATCGCACAAAACCTGAAATAGCACGAGACTTCCCCGTTACTCACTAGTGCTTAGTTCAGCAGAATTGTTTGCTGCTCTTCTGCAGCACTTTCATTTCATTCGTTTGTTTTGATAGATTATGTACATTTTCCCCTGGGGGAGGTATGCTTGTATGAGCTGGTGAGTTTTCGAGTATTAAATTATACCCTTAAAAAGCCTATTTACTTGCCATAAGAGTAAGAATACAACTACTGTTACTACTACTACTACCTACAATAATAGGCGGGGCAGGTTTTGATGATGTCAAAAAGAGACAGTTTGTATTGCCACAAAACATGCAAAATATGGATGCTCAGATTGGAAAACCGTAACTTACTAGTCCTTAGTTCGGCACACTTTTACTTTTTTTTAAAGAAGGCCCAAATGTTTATGTACATTTTCACCAGAGTACACATGCTTGTATCATTTGCTACGTTTTCAATAAAACACGATTTTAGTTGGGGTAATAATAAGAATACCACTACTACTACCCTCCATCCATTTTCTATGCTGCTTATCCTCGTTAGGGTCGCGGGGATGCTGGAGCCTATCCCAGCTGACTTTGGGCGGGAGAAGGGGTACACCCTGGACTGGTCGCCAGTCAATCGCAGGGCAGACAGACAATCATTCACACTCAGATTCACACTCTAATGGACAATTTAGAGTCGCCAATTAACCTAACATGCATGTTTTTGGAATGTGGGAGGAAAGCGGAGTACCCGGAGAAAACCCACACACGCACGGAGAGAGCATGCAAACTCCACACACAGATGCCCAACGGGGATTCGAACCCTGAACCTCCTGACAGTGAGGCCAACACTCATCCACCGTGCGGCCCTACTACTGCTAATTTTAATAATATAACATATGATGCAAACAAAGCCTGTCCGATTTTGTCTATTTTACCACAAAGCATGCTCCTCAAGTCATGCAAAATCTGAACACGGAGAGCAGAAACGGTGCAAGAGCTCACTTTAACACACTAGTGCTTAGTCGAGCACGCTTGAGGTGGCTTTTCTGCAACACTTTTACTTTATTTTATTATATTTATTATATTTTCACCCCTGTACACACACTTGTAAGCTTTGGTACAGTTTCAAGTAGGGCGAAACCTTTCAAAACGCCATTTAGTTGCCGTAATAATACAAATACTTTGTATTGTAATAATGATCATACCAGGTGCTCATGATGTAAAGAAATCTGTCCATTTTGTCTATTTTGCCACAAAACGTGCTCCACAAGTCACACAAAATTTGCAACTGTAACTCACTGGGGCTGAGTGCAGCACATTTTGCCGTAACTTTGCTTTATATTAAAGAATGATTCAACTCCACCAGTCTGTTTTTGTTCTATTAAGTACATTTTCCCCGGGGTACACGTGCATGCAGGATTTGGTGCAGCTAAATTGCTACTTAGTTGCTGCAATAATAATAATAGTAGTCGTAAATAATGATAATAGCAAGAAAAAAACATTTCCTAAGAGACAAAGATACAGTTCGTTGCTGAGCATATCTTGACCTCGACAAAACGTGAGTGGAAAAAGTTTCATATTCCTTTTGTATCGGATTGCTCAAGTGCAGCCAGTTTGGACACGCAGATCCAATGGTATTTAGGTAGACCGGGCATTTTCGAACACGGCAGAGAAAGTTACGCGGGATAAGGTCGGCTGAATCGTGACCCTTCCTCGCGGTTACGCTTGGCGTCCGAGTCAAAGAGCCGCGCGTGCTGAGCACAGCCCAAACCACAGCGGGGGCCTCGGAACGCGCCGAGAGGAGGGGGGAGGCGGGTATGGGGGAGAAGAGAACATCTTGGACTTCCTTTAGAGATTTCAAGGGCGCTCAGGACGGATGGATGTGTTCTGGAAAATCTCAGCTGCTCCCCTATGGTTGTCGAAACGTACGACTGCAACTAATCCACCGTGCAGGGGTTGACTTCTTCTTGGGTGCGGGCCGGTACTTGATGAGAAGCAGACATGTCTGGGTTCCTTTCCAGCCCAATTGTCTTGAAAGCACCTTCTTCACAAGCCCGGGTGAAAACATGCGCTGCATCCAGGCCAGCGCCGCTTCCGTAACCCTCATAACGCAATCCCCCTGCTTGCGTTCACATCCCAACAAGGTCCGCGGGAGGGAGCATTCTTCCCGAGACGCTCGGCTTGTCCCTTCTTGCCCCGAGGCGAAGCTCGGCGTGCGAGAAGAAAGAACACAGCGACACAGGAGTCGACTGACACCCCGAAAGGAGTAGGTGCCGACACAAAAAGCGAATGATCGCCATCATCGGCTCCGCCAGACAGGAACCTGGATGAGTCAGCGGCAAAGCATCTGATTCCGTTTCCAGATGTTTGAAGGTCTCACACGCAACAACCTCTAGCTGGAATATCAACACCACCGGCAGGAATGCACGTTTGGATGCACGGCGTGAAAGATGGCGTCTTGCAGTAGAGGCTCGTGTGTCCGCTGGTGTTTGACTCCTGACTGCAAAACAAATTTCCTTACTTTAACTTGCTAGTGCCGAGATGGACAGACCTGCACTGCAACTATAAAGATGGGCCCAAAGATGGTTATAATTCACGTTTTACTGGTGTGTTGAACATCTCCGCTGCGCTGCTAATGCTATTCACAGCCATTCCCGTCTCCAGCTTTGGTCACATTGACCCCAGCACCCGAATAGCTGTCCTCGGCTATGCCTGCCGATAAATAGCAGCTCCTAACCCAAGATTTGAGCTCGCGCTTCAATGCAGAAAAAGTGCTAAAAAAGACACTCGCTGGTTTGGACAAGGTGCCGTTCTAAAAGTAGCAATTTAAAAAATACCGGCAGTTCTCCGGTATTGGGATGGAAATTCCGTCTCTTTTTAGAGAGCCAGTTCTTGCGGCTCCGAAACGAAAAAGCAGGGCTGTCAATCGCGATTAATCGCACCTTGTCCACAGTTAACTAATAATTAATCGCATTTAATCGCAGGTACTTTACTTGCCATATTTTTTTACATTATTTGTAAATATGCTAATATTGCTTATCTCAAATTCTCTTTATTACTTACATTACTATTATTTTATTTGACTATATTATACTTATGTCTATATATCTATACAGATAGATAATATAATTATATTGTCCTAGTTTTGCACAATCCCTACTAAATAAGATGAATTAGATGGCTATAATGTGTCATGACATTAGCTAGCGCTCCAAATAGCTGCTACTTGCCGGCGGATCCGGTAAGCTCCAGGCCTTAATTAGCCTTACCTGTCTCTTTTAGCTGTTTTTGCATGGATAAGGAACGACGTGTTTATGACTCAAATAAGCATTGGGCAAAATTCGCCCAAAAAGTGCACTTTACCTTTAAATCAAGCTACCAGTAAAAACGACCCAGACCGGAATCTCATTAAAAATGTGCGGGATGACCGGAAAGCGGGGCGGCGTACAAGTGATGCCCGGGCGATCTCACTCATTTGGAGCGCTTTTGCATGAGAAATTGCACCCAAAGTTGTCAAATTGGTCATTTGAGGCAGAATTTGAGGATAAAAGTTGCACAAGACCAAAAGAATCGACTGCAAATGTGGCTGTGCAATTAGTGGCGCCCCCTATGGGTTGTGGTCAAAATGCTTTGGAAGACATGCTAGCTTACTTGTAAGACAGATGTCACTCCCTGACACCTTAAAAGCTGGACGGTTTGGAGCCCGGTTGTGTGGAGAGCTGGACTATCACACAATAACTTACAGGCAAATTAGTTGGTAAGTCCCGCCCCTTTTCTTGCTCCAATTCTGCTCCAGGGTTTTGTGGCGATTCGGCCCCACACCCTAAAGCTACGGCGAGGTCAATCCCACACATGGGGGTTTATTACCAGCGCCGCCTTGTGTTGTATTTGTCCGAAAAAGAATAGCACCGGCAACACGGCGCACGCCCGGACACATTTTCATCCATTACGTCGTAGAAGCGTTCCATCGCGATAGTTTGACTCGGAACGGTTTTTTATGGGAATTTTTTTACATGCTGTCAATGTTTTACGCCAGGAAACTACTCCTCCTCCGACAAGGGCGTGTTGCCTTTTCTGCACCCACTGAAACGCAGGTTTTCCACCCAACAACCTCTCTCGGCGCCCTTCTCCCGCTCGCCTCCCCGCTTGGGTGCAAAGCCAAACAAGCCGGCCATTAAGTTGAGTTAAGCGCAGGAAGTGTGAGGGGACGAGGGGAGGAGGAGGGGGGCTTCAGGCGTCACTGTTTACAAGGAGCTAGTCAGGTTTCAGCAGGACTTTGAAGCGAGCGGCGCGCTGGAGACCGTCTGTCAGTGTCGGGCCGGGCCTAGCGCCGTTCCACTGACTCACCCGCATTCCCCCCATTCATCTGAGCGCGGAGAGGGAGGAAAAGGAGGCCGGTGGTGGTGGTGATGGGGGGGTTGGGTAGAGCTAGAATAGAGAGGCACAGGTTGATTTATGTCTCAAACACCCCCCCGGCCCCTCCTCTTGGTTCCATCTCTTGTTCCCAGCTTTCATCAGCTCTAACTGTCTGTTGTTGCAGCCCATCTGCAGGCCAAGCCCAGATAGGAGATAAGGACTACAAGAAAGGCGCTCTTGTCCGGCAGGTCATGGGAGAGCGTATAGGAATACCTCGGCCATTATGAGCGCCTCTCGGAAAACCTAATATGATTACACACAATGGTACGCCAACACACTCTCCCCTTGCCTCCGAGGTGAGAGGATCGGCTTCCCAACAACACCCTTCATGACATCAGCGCCAGAGATGCTTCCATTTCAGCGGAGCAGCGCGGCAGCTCGGGGGATTCCAGCTTGGCAGCGGAGAAGTAACGCTGAAACCACCTTGTTTTCTTTCTCCCTCTTCCCTCCAACAAACAGGCGGGCAAGCAGGCAGGAGGGAACGCTTTCACGCCTATCCGATGGCGCAGGCGTTCCTCGCCAGATGATCCCTGTGTTGTTTTAACCGCGGCCTCCCGAACAAAAGGGGCCGTTTTTTTCTTTTCTTTTTTTTTTTTGCACTCGGTGGTGTTATGTGTGTGGCGACCCGCCATTTGGAGGGGTCACGTTCTCACAACCACCTTCACACACTTTCCCAGGGGCCTTCTGTCTTAAATAAAAGGTGTGATGATAACCATAGAAGAAGAAATAAATCTTTTCTGGCCTACAAAGACAAATGTCCAAAAATCTGCACAATTGGGGGCTTGGTATACATTTTCTGTAAAAATATATCCCTAAAAACTTAAAAAAAAAAAAAAAATAGTGATGATAACCATAGAACAGAAATATAACTTAACTGGTCTTCAAAGACAAATGTCCACAGATCTGCACAATTTAGGACTTAATAGAAATTTCCTGTAAAATGTATATTCCTATTTAACTCTTTTTTTTAATTAAAAGGGGATGATAGCCATAAAACCAGAAATATAACTTTACTGACCTTCAAAAACAAATGTCCAAAAATCTGCACAATTGGGGGCTTGATATACATTTTCTGTAAAACTATATCCCTATTAAACCTCTTTTAAGTAAAAATGTGATGATAACCATAGAAGCAGAAATAAAACTTTAGTGGCCTGTAAAGACCAATATACCAAAAATTGCACAAGTCGTAGCTTGACTGAAAATTTCTGTAAAAATCTGTCTCTGTGTAACTTTTTTTTTAATTTAAAAAATGATAACCATAGAACAGAGAAAAAAACTTTACTAGACTTCCAAAACACATGCGCCCGAAATTGCACAATTTGGGGCTTTATCGGTATTTTCTGTAAAAATGTTTTTCATTTTGTTGACCTACAGAGACAGATGTCCAAAAAGCAGTTTGGGGGCACTTGACTTGACATACATTTTCTGTAAAAGTATATCCCAGTTTAACTTTATTTTTAAATTTAAAAAGCATGATGATAACCATAGAATAGAAATAAAATATAACCTTCAAATGCAAAACTTGCACAATGTGGAGCTCAATTGAAGCTTTTTGTAAAAAGATTTTTTTTTTATTGAAAAACTGCGATGGTAACCATAGAACCGCAAATAAAACTTTATTGACCTTCAAAGACAAATGTCCCAAAAAATGGCTCAATGAAAATGTTCTGTAAAAATATGGCAGTTACACTTTTTTTGTGGGGAAATTGAAGATGTATGATGATAACCAAAGAACATTGATATTTAAAAAAAATCAATTCCCAAGAATGTATTTGACCTATTTTACGTAAATAGCATGTAGCAAACCCGGAATCCCATAGAATCTGCAATCAAACTTTACTGCCATGTAGAAAAGGTTCTGGCTGCTCAACATTACACAAATAACTACACACAAATGCACTTTAACATACAGATGCCAACACGAGGAGCACAACATGACTAGCATGTGGCTCAAGTGGCTAGTTGAGAAGTTTAATTTCCATGTGAGTACTTTTCTTTTATTATACAGCGTCTAATTTATTTGCACAATTCTATGACCGTTGGAAAGTTTTAAATATTGCTTGAATAACATATTAATAAACAACCCTCGGGGGCCTTCTGTCTTATTCATGAACTATTTAAACTCAGCAGAACCTTTAAAAGCCACTACTGTATTGCCATTAGCCTTTTTGTACTTATACTATTTTGATATTAAGTAGTTTAATGATACAGTAGGTAAACGAAATATACAGTTGATGACATTCAAGCAGGTTCGAATGTTACGTATTGTATGTATGTATTTTTCGCAAGGCCAAGACAGAAGGGTACCAGTTACGGGCAAAGAGGAAAAGTGTGATGATAACCATAGAGTGGCAAATGAAACCCTATTGTGATGTAGGATCCTCAACAATTGTAAAAACAACACACAGACCAACAGATGTGTTTGTTCAAAGGGTAAATTCATATTCATATCGTAGGAAAATATATGCAGAAACATTCCGTATATGAACCGCGCTGTTCTCACCATCATTTTCAAGCAGTTTCCCTAACGGAAGGAAAGCTTTACCGCAGCGCGTCGTACAAAATCGCACAAAAATGACGTTGGTTATATTTTTCATACATGGCGACATCACCACTGCACCAGGATGTCAAGCGTTTGTACAGGACAATTGTGTTCTCAAATAGTTCAAGAAATGCCTGTGAATATTCTCATTCACTAAGGTCATTGAATCAAACCCAACTGGATCATTCAAGTTGTCTTAGAAGACTAGATAGGACGGATCCTATCTAGAATGGTCCTATCTAGTCTAGTCTTTGACCAAAAAACAATGAAGCCTGGGAAATAGTCCTGACAACATTGACCATGGAACATAACATCGGACTAGAGCTGTCCTATCTAGTCTTTGAGCATGAACTGATGAAGCCTCTCATCCGAGCAGGCTTTGTCGGTCTTGTCAAGTCCTGTCCTGTCCAGTCTTTCAGCGTGAACTGATGAAGCCTGCTCAGATGAGAGACGCTAGCAGTCGTAACAACATGGAGCATGTGACACAACATCTGACAAGAGCCATCCTATCTAGTCTTTGAGCATGGACTGATGAAGTCTCTTGTCTGAACAGACTCTTATCTAGTCCTGTCCCATCTAGTCGTTGAGCGTGAATTGATGAAGCCTGCTCAGAGGAGGTTCTACTAGTCCTAACAACAGGGAGCTTGTGACACAACATCAGACTAGAGCCATCCTATCTAGTCTAGATGAAGGCTCTCATCTAGGCAGACTCTTATCTAGTCCTGTCCCGTCTAGTCTTTGAGCATTAAATTGCTGAAGCCTGCTCACATTAGAGGCTTCATTAGTTCTTGCACAACGACTAGATAGGACAGCTTTAGCCCGATGTTGTGTCTTACGCTGCATGTTGTTAGGAGCGTACTTCTCACTTCTCATCTGAGCAGGCTTCAAAGACAAGACAGGACAGTTCTAGATAGGACTAAAGCTGTCCTATCTAGTCTTCTAGGACAAGATGAATAGTTCAGTTGCAATTAATTCAATGCCCAGAGAGTCCAAATAATATTTTTAGATTGAGGCTAGTGTTTGGCGCTATAACTAGAGCCAACCTGTGTTTTAGTCTCGCCACATTCAATGTCCGTCCGACATCGCGGCGCTGAAAGAGGCACAATACCTTCCTCGCTTTTGAAATACTAGACGGGTATGTCATAGTACTTTGGGGGAAAAGAAGAGGAGGTATGAAGTAAAATGTAGAAATGCATAACATCTAGTAACATCAGTGGCAGACACACAGTAAGCAATAAGACCCAAATTTCCTACACAGTCCTTTGTTAGTCAACTACACACGAGTATTTGGTAGCTTCATCATAAAGAGACTACATCCGCTTTCAATATAATTACTAATATTTGGGAGAAAAGAAGAAAACCAACGATATCTATTTGGCTTGTGCGGCCGTGCAAAAGTGAAGCAGATACTTGGCAGTTAAGGAGGTTACTTTTAAATACAAATATATATTTTTTGTCATGTTTTTACAACTATTATGTACAGTTGGCTGTAATTACAAGTGAAATGCCGATGAAGGAAGAGGAGGAGGAGGGTAGCATTTCAACACATGGCGACCTCGGCCATGTTTTTTTTTTGGTTCAGTCAGACCGTCCCGCTCGGGCGCTGTTAATCCAGCTCGCTTGTTTGGTCCAACCCAAACGCTTTGTGACGCCGAAGAGCATCCACTTCTGCCGTTAAGTCGGCAAAAAGCGAGTGGCATCCCCCTTCGTCCTACACGGTGGTTTCGCCGTGTTTGCCGTTTGTCAGTCTGGTGTAGAACTTGTGCCAGGAGTGTAGCGTCTTCCCGGACCAGATCCAGAACCCGGACGTGATGCCCACAATGAGCGTCATGAGGTACTTGATCATGTAGACGGTGAAGTCCGGGGTCATGCGAGGTCCCGTCTGCGCCGGGCACGGGATGGCCAGGCTCCGGCAGCTGTGGCCGACCCAGCTGCGCTCCCAGTGCGGGCGGAAGGCCTGCTCGTAGAAGAAGCAGGCGATGACGATGGTGGCGGGCACGGTGTAGAGCACGCTGAAGACGCCGATGCGCACCATGAGGCGCTCCAGCTTCTCCGTCTTGGTGCCGTCGTGCTTCATGATGGTGCGGATGCGGAAGAGCGACACGAAGCCGGCCAGGAGGAAGGAGGTGCCGATGAAGAGGTAGATGAAGAGCGGGGCCAGCACGAAGCCGCGCAGGGGGTCCAGGTTGCTGAGGCTGACGAAGCAGACGCCGCTCAGCACGTCGCCCTCGATCTGCCCGATGGCCAGGATGCTGATAGTCTTGACGGCGGGCACCGCCCAGGCCGCCAGGTGGAAGTACTGCGAGTTGGCCTCGATGGCCTCGTGGCCCCACTTCATGCCCGCGGCCAGGAACCAGGTGAGGGACAGGATGACCCACCAGATGGAGCTGGCCATGCTGAAGAAGTAGAGCATCATGAAGAGGATGGTGCAGCCTTCCTTTTTGGTGCCCTGCACGATGGTCTTGTAGCCGTCTGGGTTGAAGCTCTCGTTGCAGACCACTTTGTCCCCCAGAAAGAAGCCAGCGATGTAGGCGATGGACACCATGGTGTAGCAGCCGGACAAGAAGATGATGGGCCTCTCGGGGTATCGAAAGCGCTGCATGTCCACCAGATACGTGGTGACGGTGAATAATGTGGATGCACAGCAGAGCACCGACCAGACCAGAATCCAAATGCGGGAGAAGTGGATCTCCTTGTCGGTGAAGAACATGTACCCGCCGCCCCTGGAGGGCTCGCAAGGAGCTGCGCAGTCCTTCTCCTCCAGGAACATGTAGTTCAAATAGGGGGGCACCTTGAGAACATTGGGGCACCGGAAGGCCCTGTCTTGGCCGGAGACCACGGAAAGGTCTGGCGTACCCGGGATGGGCAGGGGCGGGACAGTGGCGGCGGACGAGTCGTTCTGCCCCACGCAGATCTGACCGTCCCCCAGCACTGGGAAGTTCTCGCAGCGTAGACGGTCCGGCCACTGGAAGCCAAACTTGTTCATGAGCGCCTCACAGCCCTGTTTGGCCCTCTCGCAGATGGACCTGCACGGGGGGATGGCCTTCTCCAGGACGGTGCACACGGGCGCGTACATGGAGCACAGGAAGAACTTTAACTCCGGGGAGCACTGTACCTTCACCAGTGGGTAGAACTGGTGCACCTCCAGCCCTGCGTCCTCCTGGTTGTAGTGGCCCACTAAATTGGGCATAATGGTTTGGTTATAGGCGATGTCCGTGCACAGGGGAATGGAGATGGGCTGACAAAATCCATGCTCGGGAATGACAATTCCATTGTCCCCTTGGTACTGGGCTGAAATCAGCACAGGCAGCAGAAGAGCAGTCCAGGTCCCGCACAGAAACATCTCGCCAACTTCAGACACGTCAGTCAAATAATTCCCTCGCACTCATCAAGCAGTCCTCCAAGAAAACCAAAACTTCCAAAGCTGCAAAGTCTAATGGTTTACACCCGAGCGTCGTCCTCTTTGTGTTCGCTCTTCGCTTGGAACTTTTTTCTTCTTCATAACTCCTGTTCTTCGTTCACTGCCGTCACGCCGCTTCAACGATAAGCTATACATCCGGCGAGTTCCTTCAAAATAAACGCTCATCGGCGCCACACGTGCACAAACACCATCCTTTTCTGATAAAAACATTCCTTGCAGGCGTTACTGTCACCGAATAAAACACATTTGGGGATGATATTAACTCACACAACGACGATTGGACTGTTGCGTGGGTTTTGGAACGAATCATTTCTTTTATTTTGAAGAAGCCGTTAGGACAAGGTGGTGTACTGATGCAACTTGACGCAACAGCTGGATGGCGTGGCCCAACCAGAAGTACTAGTTTGTCCATGGAGAGATGCGGGGAGAAGGTCCCCACCTAGTGTTCATGCATCAATAAAGAACATTTCATTGTCATTTTCTGGAAATGATAAATCATTTTGATTGTTTTTACATGTAAAAATAATATCATTCATCATTGCAAAAAGTAACAATTCCACATACAAACAACTACTGTAATCTACAAATTACTGCTCAGTAACAACCACCTACAGTTTTTAAATCAAATGATATCCCATTTTAAGTAAATTATCACTTCATAACTAAATGACCAGAAAAATAAACTCCCATCATATTATTGTTTTAAAATGCATGTGCACAATAAACAAATACTAGCCACCCAGTTTAATATCATCACAAATGTTTCACATGTTTAGTACATTTTGTTTTACATTTATTACAAGTATTGCACTTATATTTTGTAAGATTTCAAGTACAAATGCTAAAAAATTGGAAATATACAAAATGGTAACTCACTTAAAGTAATGTAATTACAATTGAATTAACTGTTCAAACATACAGTATTTGTTTACTATAGTATTGTATCATGATGGTCCTAATTGTGCGCAACAAAGCAGAAATACTACCACAAACGTTTGTATAAATGTAAGTATATTTTGTTGTGAATGTAATACAAATATAATCACTATTCATATCAAATATGCTCAACAACAAACCTCACTCTAAGGGAGTGTCTGCAAATAAACGCTTAGCAATGCGGAAATGACAATGCGATGCACTCATCCAGTTTCCCCGGAAGGCCACTCATGCTATTATTGGCATTGCATCAAAGAAATTGTTTCTAATTACTAAATATTTTCCACACAGATTGCCATGATTTATTTCAGGATGGGCAGACAGTAAATTTGCATCGCCACTTAACAAGGCGTGGCCAGCAGATGTTGCCAAGCGATTGAGGCATGACCTTGGCGTTAATTGGACAGTAGATTTGACCAATGGGCGTTCAGGGAAAAAATACCCCCTCAAAGGGGCGGGGCTTTTAGCAAGTTTAGTACATCTTGATAAGTTGATGTAGCATTAGGTGTCCAGGTAGGTTCGTCCAGGACTGGTTTGAAGCCGCGTTAAGATCACCATTCTGGTCACAACCGCTGTCCTAATATGATGCTAAATGGTCAATTTTAGCCATCATGTTGATGACGTTGAAATTAGCTAACAGCTGTTAAGTCAGCCAATATGGCCGCCAGCGCGCTCTCAGCAATGACATGTAGGGGGGGAAAAAACAGAATTGTCTTCCAAAAACAGTCATGTCGATCGGGCGAGCTTAAACGTTTTTATAAATGTTCTCAAGTGTTCTGATCGATTGGTGTTGTAATAACAGAGCCAAGTGCGAGGGAAGCGGTCCAGAATGGCGTCTTTCACTCGCAAGGGCCACCTTCAGGTAAACTCTCGTGTATGACCTCGTGTATGACACACATACAGTACAGTACAGTACAGTACACATCCTGTATATTGGTGTCATATAACTACTGAGTCATGATCTTGGAAGAAGGTGTATCCCCATTTGGCTTCAATACTCTATTGCAGTGGTTTGCTTCACGGTTTGGAGATCCATGTTCAAACCTCCACCATCCCCAAAACGTGCATGTTATGCTAGGGCGCATATAGACAAGCATTCACGCCTCAACGCCCATGAACAAAAACGGTCTCCAATTACACTCCAATTGCATGTTTTTGGAATGCGGAGGCTAGGAAAGGGAAAATCACACACACCGATGTTTCACCCGACTTGAACCCAGAAGAGGCAGATGGGCTACAACCACTGCATGATTGAGGATTGTCATTTTTTCCTGTTGCAGGCAAGTGTAAATGGAGACGATGCCAATATGGTTGCTTCCACTGCGGGTTTTGGTCTGCAGGACGTACGAGATATGGCGCCGTTCACGCTCTGGTCTCGCAGTGGTCACAATTATTCCTATGAACTCAAGGATTGTGTGGTGAACAGCGTTAAGAGCAGGTATAGAACATTTACTTTAACTGTAATGTATTTATTATAAAAATAATAATCTTTGTTCCTCCTTAAGGGAAAACCCTGACTACGAAACTGAGGATGAGAGTGATCTACAGGGATTAGTGTCAAATATTTTGGATGAAGGTGACGCCCAAGACCGGTATGTTGTATTTTGAAGAACATGCTCCTCGGTGTATCTGATGACACATGACAGTTGTTCCTGGGGATGGGCCCGATCCGATCCAGTAGGGTTCCGATATCACCTGCGGAGATTTACGAGCCGTGGGCCATGTCTGTGCTTCAGTGTGGGCAGCAAATGTAGCTAGAAGAATATCAGCAAACATAGCCAAATGAGTGTTAGCAAACATAGCAGTCTCCAGTTTAGTGTTATTATTGTTGCGACTACAGACAGTATAGAGTTGGGGTGTCACAAGATCTTGCCAGATAAAAATATGACAACATTTCTTGAGGACTTTAAGCCTTGGAAGATAATAAATTCATTAGTTAATCACACAATAAATGAACATGAACTGGATCATTTTGCCTATCTTAATATATTGCCATCTGCATTGGTGTCTGTTTTCTTCATTTTCCACCTCCAAACAAGCAGGAAGGCAGGTTCACTCACTGGCACTGGTTTCAGCACCTTGGCGCGTAATTCCAAAGAACAACGGCATGAATGGAGTGAGCCCTTTTAGTCTCTTTGTCTCAGTGGATGGAGGCGGGGCTACTGGCATATGCACAGAGTGCAGATGAGTGTGACATAGTAGAAATGATGTCAGTAGATTGAAATACATTGTCATATTTAAAAAAATATTTTGTCAGTGTACGTTTCTTAAATTGTAAAATCTCGTCTCATTTTGTGACGTCACTATTATAAAATGACGAAGAGTTGGTTTAGCTTAATGAACAAAACGGGTCACTGATGGGCGCAACCACGCCAAAAGAATATCAGCAAATACAGTGGTGTGAAAGACTATTTGTCCCCTTCCTGATTTTTTATTCTTTTGCATGTTTGTCACACTTAAATGTTTCTGCTCATAAAAAATAGTTAACTATTAGTCAAAGATAACATTGAACACAAAATGCAGTTTTTAAATGAAGGTTTACGTTATTAAGGGAGGGAAAAAACTCCAAATCTACATGGCTCTGTGTGAAAAAGTGAGGAGAATGTTCGGCCATCTGTCCGTCAACTCAAGCTAAAGCCATCTTGGGTGCTGCAGCAGGACAATGACCCAAAACACACCAGCAAATCCACCTCTGAATGGCTGAAGAAAAACAAAATGAAGACTTTGGAGTGGCCTAGTCAAAGTCCTGACCTGAATCCCATTGAGATGCTGTGGCATGACCTTAAGAAGGCACTTCATGCTAGAAAACCCTCAAATAAAGCTGGATTACAACAATTCTGCAAAAATGAGTGGGCCAAAATTCCTCCAGAGCGTGTAAAAGACTTGTTGCAAGTTATGGCAAACGTTTGATTGCAGTTATTGCTGCTAAGGGTGCCCAAGCAGTTATTAGGTGCAGGGGCAAATACTTTTTCACACAGGGCTATGTGGGTTTGGATTTTTTTCTCCCTAAATAATAAAAACATTCATTTAAAAACTGTATTTTGTGTTTACTTGTGTCATTTTTTACTGGTATTAAAATGTGTTTGATGATCAGAAACATTTTGTGTGACAAACATGCAAAAGAATAAAAAGTCAGGAAGGGGGCAAATAGTTTTTCACACCACTGTATCAGCTAGAAGAATATCGGCAAACTTAGATGTCTCCACATACACACACAAGCCCGCAACCTGACGTGTTCATGGCCAAACATCACAAACTCTACAAAAAACCTCCGGTTTGCCACAATGACATTATCACTAATGATGATAATGTAGCAAAGTTAAGAGTTCAGTGTTGTCTGACTTTTTGTGAGGCCATGAACGCATCTTGTGTGAAGACATCTAGATTTGCTGATATTCCTTTGGCGTGGTTGCGGCCTACGTTAATCTGTTATGTTCAATCAAGCGATTGACAAAGATTTTGAATAACAAATGAAGCTTTAATAGTGTCAATGGAAATCTCCCAGAGATGTTTAATGACGGTCATCCAATCTTCAGGGTCCCTCTAAAAACACAAGTCAAGTTTATATTCTTTCATTTTAGAAACCCACCTACTGCAACCTCTCTGTGGTGGACAAGGTCTTTGACAGAAGAGTTTTCGACATATTTCCAAGCAGAGAATACACAAGACAGCGCCACTTTTCTTCCAGAGTATGTTCCCAGCGAGGCTTTCCTTCATGGACAAGTGGAGTCGGCGGGCAAAAATGGCCAGTTCCCTCAGCAGCCCACTGGCAGTTCTGCTAATCAGCAGTGGCATGTTAGTGTTCCTAATGAAAACAGAGGCAGCCTTTTTAGCCCCTTCCAGAGGCTGCCACCAGGTCTTCCCATTCTCAAACCAGGAAACCACTTCCCATCACAGACGCCGCCCAGCGAGTATGACCTGTTAGCTGATTTGCAGCAGGCAAATCATCTACCCGTCAGCGACTTCCCTCCAATCAGTGACGTCTTTCAGCAGAAAAATGAGATGTGCAGCTCTTTATTTGATCTTTACTCTGAAGGCCATCGCAACGGAAGGAGTGCAACCCCAATTACTAATATCGAGCAGTGCCTCCCGGAAGACATGACCCAATTGGGGATTGGTTTCAAGTCTCCTATGGCTGATGAGCCTGATGGAGGATGTTCTAGAGGTTTTCCAAACATGCAAATAAAGACAGAACATCTGGACGAATGCATGGCTGAACAATGGAACATCCCGAGCCAGGCAATGCCACAAGTGCACACCCAAAAACAACGGGAGAGGGAACTGTGGTGCGTGACGAGGGGCAGAATTGGCAAAGTGTGTAAACCAACATTCAAGCATCACGACATTCAAGGATTGTCAGGGTTTGAAAATGCAGAATATTTCCTGCAGACAAAACCCAACTTTGTGCCTCTAAATCCGTCAAACCAGTTCCAGAATATGATAAATAGAAACATGCACCAGTTCTCAAATCACAGCATCCAGCAGCACAAATTGAAGCCACAGATGCAGAAGGAAACAAAGAGGATGTCTGGCTTGTTTGGAGAAAGGTCCCAAACCGCTCGTGTGACAGAGAATTGCAAGACACCACACTCTGACCTCCTGCTGAACATGCAGGGAACAGCTGGAGAAGACTGCATGGGGTGCATGCAGCCGTTTATACCGCTCATGTACGCCGCTGACAACTACGGGTTGCCTGTCAAGTCTCAGGCAAACCTCACCTCGAGGTGCGCTGCGCCTAAAGGAAGTGGCCCCCCTGGCATGATTAGCCCTGATATGACGTCTAACCATGAGGCTGCTGCATTGTACGCTCAACTCAATCACTCCAAGGTTCACACTGGGGTGAGTTCTGGCATGGGCTCCGCTTTGGCTCTGGAGAAGAATCAAAGGATACTAATGATGCAGCTTTACCTCCACCTTGATGAGTGTTACGACCAGTGGAGGTACTTGGAGCTGGAGTGGAAGAAGGTAAGCTTACAAAAGTGGGGTTTGTGTTCTTATGGGGCCCGGACACACTGGGTTATGCGATGTAATTAGAGGTTTTTCTTTTTATTATATACAGGGCCAAGCTATGCAGAATATTGCTGCAACACAGCATCCCACAATCAAATAATTGTTCAAATATGTTCTTTTGGAGCAGCTTTTTATTGCTCTATTTGTAATATAATCAAAGGTATTAAATTGCTGGTATATAAACTTCCTCACACTTCCAAACAATAAATTAAATATGGCAAAAGAACGATAAATTCTCTTCGCTTTAGAATTTAACACATACTTTACTCATAGCTTTAATCAAAACTGCAAGATTTTTTGACATACTTTTTTAACATATGCAATATGTTTACTCGGAAACTCTTATGACAGATATTGACCCTGTTACTGCATTTGTCATGAGTAAACACCATATGCTTGAGAAGTTAATTATTACTGAACCATTTCTGAAGTAGTATCATTTCATGCTCAATAATACCCAATAATATTTTTAGATGCTTTCCTGAACAGAGAAAAATGTGCCATCTGCAAAAAGAAAAAATATATATTTTTGACGCATCACAAAGATCATTAATATATAATATAAAACATTTTGGCCCCAGTACATAGCCTTGGGGGACTCCACTTTAGATTTTCTGACATTTAGACACGCATCCACAAAAATATACATATTGTTTTCTATTTTCTAAGGAAAAGTGAGTGTTGGCTGTAAAGATCACACTTTCCGTGTTGATGCAGTGACACGTAATAAGAGGGCGGAAAAGCACTTGCTAAATGACATTGATCAGCATTCTTGACTCTCATACAAGTGTAAAAAGGAGCTAATGGAGTTGACGTTAGCTGTCACATTCCGAATCATTGTTCATTTCAGACGGAGGTCATTCTGGCCAAAACATTCCCCATGGAATGGATGCCACCGGTGACTTCCACCAGCCCGCCCGGTTCTCCGGCAAAACCCTCGGGAGTTGAGGATCTCATCTTTAACCAGAAGAAGGAGCAAGCCAGGGTGAGCCACCACGACTGATTGCCTTCTAAGGGGAAGAACAACACACTTTTGTGTCACATTGCAGGTGGAGTGCCTTTTGTATAAAATGGAGTGTGTTTGCAACATACCGCTCCATGCCAACATCTGCATGGCGCTGAACAATCATCGCACGGCCATGTCTTGCGTCTCGGAACTGGGGAACGTGTCCCTGTGTCAGCGGGAAAAAGGTCTTCTCATAGAGGACATAGGTAAAGCAAGTTGTACTCTTCACATCGTACATTTTGATATTCCAAAGTGTCATAAAACTGTAAGTAGAAGTGAACCTCTGAGTATAAGATCATGCTAAAAAAATGCATACAGGTGGTCCTCGGGTTACGTTGTTATGACTTTCGCCATTTCGTGGAACACATGCGCAGCCGTGAATTAATCACTTACTTGAAAACTGCACTTTTGGGGGGAATGTTGCTCGTCATCGGCAATCTTTATGTGAGAAATGAACACACGTCTTTCCCTCTTTCAGTCAGCACGAGGCAGCTATTGATGCACGTAATGGGATTCACCTATTTTGACTATAAAGCCCTCGCCAACAATGTTCCACTTATTGTTTACATTTATTGTTGCTGCTGCTGCACAGCCTGTGAGTTATAGAAGAAGGTTTTGGCAATAAGTCAAAAAGTTGAGATTCCACGCGCTACTAACAAAACATCCAGACAGACTGAAACGGTGGATAACTTCCCCGCAACCTGGACTCGACGACATCAGCCTATGCTCGTTTGCTCTAAGCGTTTTTTTTTACCTAAGGACTATGCTGAATTTACCAGGCCAACGGGGAGCACAAGTCATGTGCTGAAAGATCCAGCCATCTCATCAGTCTGCATCCCAGTGACAGAGGACATTGTAAGTGACTGTTTTATTATGGTCTTATTTTGTCCATGAAACATTGAGCACTACTGCTACGTGCTAATGCTGCACCGGCAACCTTATTCTCTGACTGGGGCGAGGAATCTGCTTAATTATCATGAATTAACATTTTTAGAGGTGTTTTAATGGAGGGCTCTATAGGCGGGATAGGTGAATCCCATCGGTGTACGACTACACACCACACGCTACTAACATGTAGAAGGATCTTCTCCTATGAAAGCGACAGTGATAACTAAGAAATGTAAGGTTCTTATTACTGAGATGGAAAGGTTCCTTGTGCTGTCTGGAAGACCAGAATCAACTCTGTTTATTACTGTATTTTATGTCTTTTATGTAACCAAAGGACCGCTTGTATACGCGCTGGCGACCGAGTCTCATGTCCAGTTCTAATAGTTTCCACAAGCGAAAGAAGCAGCGCTGTATAAAACGCTACCCTGCCTAACTTGCTTCCTAGACACCGTGTTGTTGGTCATCGGCCTGAAAGAGCTGGCGGCAGCCACCAGGAAGCTCCGTACGGCCCTGTGGTGCGCTCTTCAGATGTGCCTGCCTGAACCCGTCAAAAGGCCAGACCACCAAGATGTAAACAACGAAGAGACACACACACACAGCTGCCCCTCTCCTCCCAACGAGGGCTACTCTTATAGGATCTAGCGGACAACAAAATGAGTTTCAGGCACGAATAGTTCATTTTAAACACACGACAGAATGATAAATTCCCACAAGATAGCATGTAAATGCAGCACCTTCCTGAAAAGGAACAATTGTTTGGACACACTCTGCCGGTTCAGGTGGATCATTTAATGAACTGTCCTTATTAAATTTAAGCCAATCTTTCTCCATTTCAACTTTATTTAAACATCGCTATTTATGAACTATTCCCTACTACTGTTTGAATCACAATCAAACTAGTACATTAGGATTTTCCTAAATTATTTTGAAAGGTAGATCAAATATTTGGACAATTGTTTTTAATTCATACCCATCAATCACTTTTCTCCAGAGAGAGCATAATATGAAAAGTAATTATTACTACTGTGTCATACTGCAGTACGATCAGTGAATTGTATGATAGCAAAGTTAAGGTTAACATTTTCTTGATGAAATATAAGAAACAAAGACGCTTGGGACTTGTTAGCAAAGTCTTCAGAAAACACATGCATGCACAACTTAGTGCAGTTTTATCTCCACAGCAAACATTTCAAGCGACCTTTGAATCCGATCTTATTAGCGATCAGTTTGTCAGTTTGACATTAAAGTTGGCAGCTCCGTTGTTTAGCTGTTTGTCAGTATTCCGATTGTTCCCTTGCTTTATTTATGGTCTTATAATGTTGGTGTTCTCCCCCACTCTACATGTACACTTTCAAATTAAAAAGCATTAAAATTGTTCCAACGGTTTTATTACTTTACAAAGACAAAGTTTCTTTTGTTCATGATCTCAGTCAAAAAGCAAATGATTTGAAGGATAGCACATAATTCCAGTTGTGACAATACAAAAGGCAAATGTGTCCAATTAGCTCGAAAATAAGCCTCAATTTCAGTGCTCATCTCGCACGGGTGCGACGTCCCAAATGTTTTTCACATAGCCGACGCTTTTCCACGCACTTACAAATGTCCTTTCCCCTGCTTTTATCTTTTGCGTTCACCCTTCTGTGTACGCTTCTTCTCCTTCTCCTTCCTTTCCTGTTTGGCCAGTTTGTCCTTCTCCCGCTGCATCTTGTCCGTCTCCTTCTTCTTCTGAGCGTCTTCGCGGGCCTGATCCCGCTTTTGCTTCTGCCGGTTTAGGACCTCCTCCACGTTGGTGTTCTTGAACATGGCTGACAAGTTTGGGTTAAGGACAGGAACAGCGTGAACCAGTAGAGAAGCTCGTTTGCTTGTCCCAATCCTTATTACTGCTATTTACTGCCGTTGTGGGTTATTGGACTTATTTATTTAGTGCAGTGGTTCTCAATTATTTTCCATCATGCCCCCCAAATTGAAATACTACAGAGCAGCGGTAGGGAACCTATGGCTCGGGAGCCAGATGTGGCACTTTTGATGACCACGTATCAGACGTTTAACACCATAACATTTATTTATTTGGATTTTGTTTTTTCTTAAAACATATGTAACATAGCTTGCTTTACAACAGGGGTGTTCAAAGTGCAGTCCGAGTTATTTATCGGCCTGCCGTGCATTCTTAAAATACAACTGAACAAAAAAACTAAGGAAACGTCAAAAAGGGAATGGAAAATAAAGTCAAGATATCAAAAAAAAAATTGTGTCACTTAGGTTGCAAAAAAGGTTATAATATTTGGAGAATAAAACCATAATTTACAGGAACAAAAGTCATAATTATGACCAAAAACAAAAAAAAGCAGAAATTGAAAAGAATTGCGGTAATTTACGATTAAAAAAGCACAAGTATTATGACAAAAAGTCACAATTTTACGAGAAACTTGTAGGAGTAAAAAATCATTTTAGTTGCATAGTTCATTTTTAGTTTTGAAATGTCGTTATGAGTTGCAAACAAAACAATGTAAAGTAATTTTTGGAATATTAGTTTGGGTGAGAAATTATATGGGAGAAATTATATGGGAATGTAGTTAAAATATTGTGGTAATAAAGAACTAATACTACAATAAAATATTTTTCTTTTATAATGTATGATTTTCTATGACATTAAAGTCAAACATGACAGGAATCACAGTGTTAGAAAAAACATTCCAAACATAAAACCTTCTCAGCACTTTAATCTATCCAATTTGGAGACTAATTAGTAATTATTCAAGTAATTAGTTAATTTGTTGTAATTAAAAAATAGGATATGACTCTCTCGGAAATACATTTGAAAATAAGTGGCTTTAATGGCTCTCAAAAGGTTCCTGACCCCCGCTATAGAGAAACTGGTATTTACCTGGCCGGTACAGACTGAACTTAAAAACTGACACCAGGAAAATGCAAAAAATGGATAAGAGTGAAGCATACGAGCCTATTCAAGAGTCAAATTGCATGTTGACTACAGTAAACTTGAACTTGCTGGCAGGTCTGCGGTGGCATTGAAAGAACTCCCTGCCTCTCACGCCGCCCCTGACAGTTCACCGGGGCCTGCCCCGCTCTTTTAGAAGCACTACTTTTGTGTAAGGTGGTGACTGTCATTAGATGAGCGACCAGTATTTTTGGACATGACCTCCAAAAGGATACACTTGTCTTTTCCGACGTTGCCGTCTGGAGACTCCTTCTCCTCCTCCTCTCCTGCAGTGTTTACCGTTAAGGAACAAAACTGGCATCACAATTCAGTATTCGCAAGCTTGTCGTCATAGATGAAATCAGGATATTCCTCTTCGTCTGTAACGTTGGCGTACTGCGCCAGGAGGGCCTCTTTTCTCTTCTTGGACTCCTCCGTCACTTCTTTTTGCCTTACCACGATCTGGGCTTGTTTCTCGATCATGCTGGCGATGGCTTGGACCTCACCTGGCAGAGACATGCATGCATACAACTCAATTGCATTTCCGCCATGCTTTTATTCCCATTGGTGGGTGGGTGAAAGCTAACAAAAATCAATGCAACTATTAATGGTGAAACAGTAGTGCAATATGTGTTCAAATAACATTACCGTCTCCTGCGTCCCTCTTGTTTGCGCAGCGACTGCAGTACTCCGCCCACTGCTTGATAATTTGTTTGCAGACATCTTCCAGTGTGTCCTCATCCTGTTGACAACATCAGTGGCAAAGTATGACAATAAAACCATAAAACGTGAGCTTTACAAACATTCTACAGTGGCTATCATTTGCGCTGCTCTGTGACGCATGTAAACGCAGCCACATATCTGGTTGGGCCTTTAAAGACAACAAAAGGACATCTATGGTTGGAAAGGTTGCTAGTGAATCCGCCATGCTCCATAAATAACAACAGACGTGGTAAAAGCCCGATCTGTTGGCTACGCGCGACATGAAGGCGCCACTACTCGCCAGAAATGCGGATAAAATCCCTTGAAGGGCGTCCCCTTTCTCCTCGTCGCTCTCCTCTTCTTGCAGCACTCCTAAAATGTAGGCGCCGTACACCTCTCGGTCCACTTCTAGTGAATCGAGACGCTCATTTAGCCAACTTTCAAACTCCTCCGCGTCTGCCGTGGGCGCAGCCATCTTGGCTTTTCGGCGGTCCTTAGCCGGCACGCGGCTGTCCTGTATGGCGCCTGTACGTAAATATGAAGCGGCGTTAAAACGCGATGCCGCGTCTGATTATGTACCTTCACTGACGACCACGACGTGACTATAAACAGCCAGGTAACGTCATCTTTACACGATTCACTCTAATGCACGTAAAATTAACACTTGCCCTCAATATATTTTTAAGCAGGCAGAATGTGCATTCTTTGAAAATGCCCAAACAAGAGCAGCAGTGACCGTGGGCTATTTAAGCAGTGGATCATTTAAACCAGACGTGCCATCAGGCCCACTAAGCATCTTAATCCGACCCACCGGACATTTCCATATTTCTTTTTTTCAAAGCCTTATATATCCAAACCGTAGCCAAAATACAAACCAACAACACACACAAAGCAACCTACCTGCTGCACAAAGTGGGCATACAAATAAATAGTTACACACAATACCCCTGCCAAACAAAACCCCACCCATATATTCCAACCGCAAAGCATGCTGGGTAGCTCGTAATACTGTTTGTCCTTGTTTGCTTGACTGCAACATATGCCGAGGAGTTTGTCGGAGTAGTAAACAAGGAGGGACGTTAACATGTTCTTGATATCCAATGTCGCTGGACTACCCAGCATGCCTTGCGGGCATTTGGAAATAACAGTTCTAAGTTGTTAGTTGTTGTTCATCACCCACGTAGATAAAATAGTCACCTGTAGAGTAATCAGTGCTCTTTCCTGATCATATCAATATAAAGAATATTTGCTCTTTAGTTTGAAAATAGCTGCAAGCCAGTGAATTCAATTGCATTCGCAAGTCCCCGCAGTGTGACGCTCACAATGGCTGTTCAGATCGCTGAGCAAAACTACTTGCGCACTGCATTGGCCAGACGTACTAGCCGGTGCCACTAGGGGGCAGTAGAGCACATAAATATGCTTAACCTTCACAGTCGGGGTCCTTTGTAGTTGCATGACAGCAGTGGATCTTCCTCATGCATTCGCCTGAAATTGCTGCATGCTTGTGCATCGCATCCAGTGTGTTTAGGTCTAATTGTAAGCGCTGCTGCGGGACAGGAAGAGGGCCCGCCAGCTGTTTGTTCGCCCCCCCCACCCCTTTTTTCATTTGACACCGGGACAACACCTCGCAGCTGTTTGAATATATTAAATGATGATTCCATTTGAATGATTCCGCTCCCAGAGAACGATTTGTGCAGGACTGGGCGGGAAGCGGATATTAGTTATACCTCTAGTTATACCCCCACCCCACCGCTCCCACATAATGGCTTCCCACTTCTCTTATATTGCAGTAATGAAGTGTGAAGCTTCTGTTGGAGGCCACGGTCGGAGACTGCAGGGGCGAAAGACGCCACCTCCACTTCCTCGTGCACTCGCTCCACCTTTTTTATGGGCCGACGTTCTCAAAGCGACGTGGACGCGACTTCCTGTGTCGCGCGTCGGCTTTAAGGTCGTCGCTGCTCGTGCTAGAGATAGTGCTCTCACACTAGGCCGGTGGTATCTGGAGGGGGCCCACCTCACACCTGGAGTCTGGCACATTTGGCTAGTCCCTTCCCATTTGCAATTCTTAATTCAACCAGCCAATCCAACTCTTCTTCACCACTGCGCTGGTTACCTTCCTTTTTTAGGGAGCAAACAATGGCAATTAAAGAGAAACGGGGAGTGTTGTTGGAGTTGGACAGCTTGTTTTGCAAATGTTGATCTGAAATCGGAAAAGGCTTCACATGTCAAGCTACGCGGGATGGCTGGGCGCAAATGACGCCACCATGAGGTCTGCCAATCACCTTTATCCAACCCGCCAGGGGTTTCCAAATATGAAAAAAAAAAAACTTTAAAAATCCAAACAACAAACACAACGCACAAAGTAACCTACCTACTGCACCATGCAGGCATACAAATAAATAAAAAAAACACCCATATGTTGCCGCCGCAAGGCATGCTGGGTAGCTTGATTGCAAAATATGTTGAGGAGGTTGTCAGAGAAGCACACAAGGAGGGACGTTAACATTCTCTTGATATCCAATGTTTTATTCATACTTCTTATTGTTGTTGCACATTATTGTTCGAATACCTAGCATGCCTTGAGGGCATGTGGATATAACGGTTTTAAGTTTCGTGTTATGTTTAGCGCTTAGTTGTTGTTTGTCACCCACATAGGAGTAGTAGTTGACTTATTAACTTGCTGTGGTTGTGTTTTCGTTTTGTTGCACCGTGAGCAAGTATGTTGTGTTGATGACCACTTGTATCACATTTTTTTGGTGACCTTTTAAAAATAACTTTTGATTCCATTTTTATTTAATATTTCAATTCTCATTCACTAAAATGACATTATTTTTCCCAAATAATATTACGAGTTTTTATTCATGTTCAATTGTGGCTTTTTGTTCTTTTCAGAATACAACTTTTCTCTCTCGATATTCGGACTGTTTTGAGCCATTTCAAATTTCGCTGTATACATTTTCTTCTCGTGTACATGACTTTTTTGCCGTAACATTTTGACTTTATTCCCATAATATTTTATGTTTTTCCTCCAAAAGTTGAACCTTTATTTTGTTTCGTTAGCTCCTCGTATTACGACAAGTAAAAAAAAATAACTTTTTATTCCAATTTTTCTTAAAAAAATTCCCCACTCTCTATCAATAAAAAGGAATTAAAAAATATATATATATATTCCGAGTTTATTCTTGTTAACTGTGGCTTTTTTTTTTTGAATTTCTCTCGATATTTTGATTATTTCAACTTTTGCCGTATCATTTAATCCCATAATATTTTGACTTAACAACATTATAACCTTTTCCGTCACGTAATTTTCCAAAAATTATGACTTCTTTTTATTGATTGTTTTGTTTGTTTTTATTATGCTGTGCCTATAATACAGTATTTCACCTTTATGCTACTAAAATGACGTTATTTCAACAATATTCTCGTAAAGTTGTGACTTTTTCTTGTTCGATTAAAAGTTTTTTCTCCTAATGTTGCGACGGGAATGTTGCAAATTGTCCCCGGGTCACGCTTTAGACATCCCCGGCCTAGCGTGAAAACACCCTTACAGTACGTATTAGTAGTAAAGAAGCTTAAATTGAGAGTGGCCCCGGCTGTGTGCCAAAATAATGGCAACGAGGTGATGAGGGACGCTTCCATTCCAGCGACCCGCGATAGTCATATTCCGAGCACCGGGACTCGGGGTCAACGCGTAATGCCACTGCTGCTCTTAGTAACGCGTAGCTTTAGGACGCCTGTCCTATTTATATTGAGGGGCTGTGGATTGATGCGAAATGACGAGGGCTGCGAGGCTGCAGAGTGGGTGGGCATCCACATGCTCCACTCCACAGGCGAGCTTCCGCCACTGTGTGGACGCAAATACACGCCGACACACACTTGTCTTCCTGTCCCGGTGCCACCAGCCTCAGAAAAAAAGCCCTACAGTCTCAATGTGCAGCGTCCTCTCTGTGTCAACGTATCCTCTGTGCCGGCGCTAATGTGACAGAATATAACCGGAGCCCGGAACAGGCAGTCTGCACCGTGCAGCGAGCAAAAAACACGTTTCCTCATCTTCCTTGCCTCCCAAGTTGGAGATTTGATTTGGTCCCGTGAATAAGCCGGTTAAATCTGCTGCAGGGGCCGATCCGGAGACCCGCTTTTCCAGCAGCTCACTTTCAATATCGGCGCCCCATCAGGTTGATGTTTCCCTCAATACGCTTTTACAGCCCCCTTCATCTAACTAAACGTCCGCTTCATTGGCATTTTAGTGACGTCAGCACTGATGTAGCGTGATAATTACATGAACTTTTATCACTTGGCCGCATCGCACGCGCCAGCGGTCTCGGACCTTTTCCTCGCCTCGCATTTGTTTCTTGGACGTTTGTCAGCCAGCCCAATTATGGATGATGAATGTTTCGTCCGCGTCGGCTTCAATAGGTATTGGATTTTCTTAATGACGCCGCTTTGAGAAGCGCCCGAGGGATAGGTGGGACGTTTTTGTGGGGGTTGCATCACTTTAGTTGGATCGTTATTAATGGATGTGCACGTGTTAGGCAGGGATGGGCACAACAATCCATGAATTGAGTAATCTGATTGCCGGGAAAAATCAACACATAAAAAAAATCAAGACAACGATGGCGTGCGCTACTAGGCTGCAACCAGCAGAGGCGCTGTTGGCCGGTTTCGTTCGTGTCTGAAGGAGACAAGAGACATAAAATGTCAATTACGGGATGTTAAAGTACATCCTCGTCCATCGAAACAGGAGTCCAGAACATGCAGAATGTATGTAACTATCAAACGTGTTATTTATGAATAATATTGGACATAGTGTGGTCAAAGCCGAAACAACAATGCTCTGTTTAGCATTTGTTCCTGTACAGTAATCCCTCTTTATCACGGTTTGTTGGTGGAATTAGTGGAATTTTGCCGTAATTAAAGCGCAAACCTGTTTAGGTTGAAAAAATAGGATATGGCTCCCCCAAAATACATTTGAAAATATGTGTCGTCTATGGCTCTCCCTCTAAAATATGTATTTTAACATCATTAGAGTCCTTTATGCTATAAATGCTGTATGGCCAAGTGTGATCCCCAGAGACGCCGAGCTGGCGTCCTTGTGGGAATCATCTGGTTATGTAACAAGGCCTCTTATTATCAGCGCTTACGCATCCGTCAGGTCGAGTGTGGACCTCCCACTTGATCCTCTTGAGCTCCTTCGCTCAAGATCTTACTCTCCAGGCTTTTTCCGTCTGGCAATTAGATGATGAATATGGAACGCTGACCCAGAGAAGTCTGCTGAGATGAGGGCCTTCAATTTGGATTTTTTTTGTTACCGTCCCTGCGGTGGTGTTCATGGCACTCCGCAAAGTTCAGCACCCCCTTCCTCCCAGGTTGGTGAACTTTCACGACCTTCTGGCTGTGAGGAGAAACTCTGGGCCGAGAGCCTGCCAGACCCCGCCACCTCTGAGCGGAGCAGAGGGGCGTCGAGGCGTTGAGTGAGGGCTGAGTGGATGCGTCTGGACAGCCGAGTGGAGGAGGGTAAATATTTAGCCGCGCCACGTGGGGAGGGGCTCCGAGATTCCTCTTAGCCGCAGAATCCGTGTCTCTCGCTCCTGTATTCAGGGTCACGGATCTCATCTCTCGGATAATATTTCAAGCTGGCCACAGATGGCGAATTAAATTGAAGACTTTCCTTGGTAGGGGGCAGAAAGGATGGCTTTCGGGAGCTTCCAAAGAGTTGATATGAAAAGGAAATTGATAGTGTGGCTCTAAGTCTACTGAAGGTCCTTGTAAAGGTTGCACTTTCATTCACCGTTGAACTGCGTAAAAGCCAATCAGTATGTTTACACGGGTAGTTTGGGCCAGCGGGTTGTTCTACTTGAGCACACCTGCGAGGGAGGCGGAGTCTGCCCTTGCTAAGTGCTGAAATGGCCCCCTTTGGAACGCCTTTTCCTATTTCATACTTCCTGTGCCTGTACAAGATGCATCTCTCGATGCATCTGATGTAATTCTTATTATTGATTGTGTTTGATGGCGTCACGCTCAGGCTACACAATATCCAGTCCGTCGCTCTGCTTTGAATTCTTTGTCTTCTTTACGCTGTCTTCAAGCCCTCACAGTACCGAGACAAACGTGAACGAACGAAAGACGGCAGCCCCTCGTTTTCAAGGCTAGTAAAAATATGTTGCGCCTGCATCCCTCCAGGTCACTGGCGTGTGTGTGTGACAAGAAGAAAAGCTCCGACTTGCTTGAAGGGGGAGTTATCTGGTGCCACCTGTTAATTCAAAAATACAGTCTCGTATTCGGGACACTTGAAGCATGTAGCGCAGGGGTGTCCAGCGTACGCTAAAATCAGAGGATACTTTCATGTTTTACATTTTGGGAACCAACCTAGGGACCTAAGAAATCCATTTTATTTTGTTTCCGAATTCTGTTTTTTCTGTTTTTATTTTTCAGAATTCCGTTTTTTTTACATTTCACTCTTATTTTTACCAGAACATTTTCAGTCACGGCCGCACGGTGGCTGAGTGGGTAGCGCATTGGCCTCACAGTCAGGAGGTTCAGGGTTTGAATCTTCGTAGGGCATCTCTGTGTGGTGTTTGCATGTTCTACCCGTGCGTGCGTGGGTTTTCCCCAGGTACTCTGTTTTCCTTCCTTTTCCAAAAACATGCATGTTAGCTTAATTGGCAACTCTAAATTGTCCCTGCCCAAGTCAGCTGGGATAGCCTCCAGCATACCCGTGACCCAAATGAGGATAAGCAGCATAGAAAATGGATGTATGGATGGATTTTCAGTCAAATTATCTTACTTGCCCGGTTGGGGTTCCACACGGCTCAATACTAGGCCCAATCCTTTTCGGCCTGTCAGTCAATCCTTAACGGATGTGTGTAAACGATTGCCAAAATAAAGTTGTATCCAGATGATACAGTGTTGCACGCTCATGCAAACACTAAACAAGAAGCTGCTGTAATGCTTTCTGGTGCCATGGAGTGTACCACTGTCTCCAAAATTCTTGCTTACATCCTAATACTTAGAAAACTATTTGTATGTTTTTCTCGCGACAGAAAAACTGTAACTGGACTAGAAAGTTACAACGCTGTAATGTTGTCTGTAAGTGTATTGCATATTTGTTTCAGGGTTTTATGGTGAGGTCACTATCATGAGTACAAATCTCCGCTTGACAGTTTCTCGCCACGTCCGAAGCAACACTCACCCTGCCGTCATCCCTCCAGCATGATGGCGACGCAAACCTGAGCCGAAGAAAGAGCATTTTGGTCCACGGAGGCCTCATTGCATTTGTCGGCGCTGACGGGCTGAGTGGAGCCAGCTCTGCTGGTAGCCATCACTCAGACAGCGCGGTGGGGTCTCATGACACCTGTGTCGCTGGGACCCCCTCCGGTCTGCTTCACGTCAACTTATTGTGCCTTTTTTGTCTAGCTAAATCTCCAAAAGGTTCATGCAGCTCTTAAATTGGAGACGAGCTGAGGCTAAGTCAAGACGGGCAGTGGGTGACGGAGTCAAGAGGATCAAGGCTAAAGCAGGTTGAGATCAAGTCGAGACCAAGACCAGGCTTAAGGCTTGTGTTGCATTCCAAAAGATCGTAATGCTTGGCTGATTTGAAATCCTGCAGCCCAGCGTTACCATCGCGTACGTTGGGTTTGATCTCACCTTCTGTACTCGATAAAAGCCTTACGTGCGTCATTAGCAGGTACAGCTTCCGATTACAGCTTATTAGTAGCGATACCAGCAGTGACACAAGCAAAACACCCTCCTGCTCTCCCTAATTCTCCCCCTCAGGGCCCGCCGCGTGTTATGTGGACCGGTATCGACAGCCAAAGAGTCATTAGGACATCACACTCCAGCTGATGACAGAGAGATTTCAGGGGACGTGTCCATCCTGGATTTTTTAATTTGACGTGAGTAGAATGACAGCCGACGCGGCATTCGTGGTCTCTTTACGATCGGAGCACTATCAGGCGTCGCGGACCCGGGCCTCCAGGGAGGGGAAGTCCAGTGGCGCGGTTATGAATAGCTGCCGCAGCAGGAGGTGGAAAGGGCATTGAAGTTTACACGTCAAAGAAGAAGTCGCTGATATCCCGGCTTATCTGGTCCTCCCGGCCTGCGGGGGAAGCGGGGAAAGGGCGCGGGTCGGCCCGGCCAGTCGGATCTATTTTGTCCCAACAATGAGGTCCTGTCTGATAAAGAAACGGCGCCTGTCCATCACGTCGCACCGCCGATATTGTGTCACTTTTGTCTGAGTGGCGGGAGAGGCCGACCCGTGCACCTTCTTGTAAATGTCTGCGAGTGTGTTGTCAGATTGGCATCTCCAGACAGGTGAGGTTCTGCCCCATGCCACCCACCCTCCTCCTCCTGTCCCCCTTACATTGTTGACATCCTCAGGGGGAAGCTGATGGAAATCTCAAGTTGGGCTCTCGGCGGCAGCAGACTGTTGAGGTGGTACTTTGAAATGTATCGTTTTTTCCTTTGAAACAGATCAAACTGTCTTTCCGGTATGATCTTGGCTTTCAGTGCTTGCGCGTAGATTAGGCTAAATGTTTATGATCCCTGCCAAGCGCAAAAGCGTGAGGTGAGAAGTGCATTTATTTTTATGGAACCGAAGCAGATTTGGCCGCTGAAGACCAAGTTGCTCAGGCGCCCGCCCTCGACCGCCACCCAAATCACAATGTACCCCACCCTCATGCTGGCCCCTGCAGGTGGTGGGTCTGCGGGGGGAGATGCCATGTGTCGTCTTCGAGCTGGACCCTGATGGAACCCAAGGGTGAGGAGCTCGGCTCAGAGTAGGGCCGCTGCTCCTTCACTTCGAGAGAAGCCAGTAGAGGTGGCTCAGGCACCGCAGAGACGGTTTTAGGCATGGGAAACCGGACAGCCGCCCAGGGCGGCATTTATTCGTGTCACATGGGGGGGCGGCACGAGCACTGGGACCTAGGACACGCTGTGGGATTATGTCTCACAGCTGGTCTGGGAACACCTTTGTGTCCTCCCGGAAGAGGTGGTCCGGGGACCTGGAAGTCTGGACTTCGACGGCTGCCCCCGCGACCTGGACCCTGATAAACAAAAGAAAATGGAATGGAGTGGTACGGAACCGCTTAACACAACGGTCTCGGTGTGGTACACGCTATGACTCGAGCGATACAGAACCCCACATCAGAAAGTCACCCGGTAGCTGTCACATGACATATCAAAGTCACCTCCTGATTAGCTTTTTAGTCCGCGGCAAAGATGAACCCCCCCCCAGGTGGAAGCAATCAACCAGTCCTGTTGTATGAAAGTTTGTTCCTGCGCTCCATTTTTGTTTGCTGTTTTTTTTACCTTAATGCCCCCTTAACACACCACTGTGGGTCTCTCCGTCTCGAATGGTCATGATTACCTTTTGCTGGCGAAAATGCTAATGTGTCTTTTTTACACTGTAGTGTTTCTTCTTGTTGTGTTGCAGAGCAAGTCTATTTTTAGCGCGCAGACCTGTAGCATCGTCTGCCTCGGAAGATCGGGACTTCACACCCTCTCAGCTCTCCAAGGCTGCTCTTGAATGGGAACCCGCTTTTTTTGCGGCTGCTTTTATTCAAATAGCCATTTGCGAATGGGATGCCAGGAACAATAGCAGGCTGCAGATCAATGTTTGCAACACAAGAAAATCAATAGTCTGCTGAAATGCAAAGAAAAACAACCACAGACGAATGTTTTCTGCTGGGAATTTGTCTCTAGTCGTCTGTGGTGTGCCAACCACTGGCCTGGCACGGGTACTACAGTACATCCTTGTGTTTACATTGATAGTCCCTACAAAGTAGATCCTTGCTTTTTTGGAGGGGTTACCTGTCAAACCCTTCAGCTAGCATGGACTTGACGATCTTCTCCAATTTCAGATGAACTTTTGCAATAAAGGGACCGTTGCAATTGTTGGATTAGAGTCAAATCCAGAACCCTCCCCATCTCTCTTCATTTGCCATAGTTTGTTCGCGACACAAGCCCTGCTTAAGGCCAAAATATTCCTCAAACATGTATTAAATACATTTTAAGTATAAAATGTATAGGTACTCACCACTAACGAATGATAATGTAAGATGATCCATGAACAGACCGAACCGGAGCCACGGTGTGGCCTTTAGCCTGGTCATCGGGCTATTAGGGTGTGGTCACCGTGTGGGATTGACTATTGAAGCCTAGTGCTTCCGTGGTCACAAACTACTTTTGCGTCTCACAGAGCACAATTATGGTGCGTTCAAGGGCCGCTGAACAAAATGCGAAATGTCAATGCTTTATGAAAAAACCATCAGCCAAAATACATGCATACTCTTGATTTTAGCTTTATATTTATAAATGATTACAGTTTTATGTGTTTTCTGCGGGAAAAAATGCAGCAAATAAACAGTCGGCCATAGAAAAGTAACTTGTACTGATATCAGCAGCTGACATGGAGTCACGTTTGCATGATATCACTTCAGAAGACACTTTTGGCCCGCCTTCCTGATTCTTTCCGGTGATCAGAACAAACTTTTCCTTCCTTCCCGGCCAATTAACAAGCTTGTGATGAGTATCTACGGAGCGTCTGAGGCTTGAAACTCGTCCGTCTCGCTCGCTTCTGCTGCCTCTCGGCTACCAAAGGCCACAGTGGCGCTGGCAGAAGATAATCAGCGCTCACGCACGCACACAAAACGTGCGAGAAGGATTTAGCTGGCCTACCAGGGCCGGCGCTGACGACACGGGAATTATTTTGGCAGCGGCGCTAATGTGGCGACGCTTGTTGTTTCCTGAACTGATTTTCTTAATCCTCCACTTGTTCCGCGCTTTGTAAACACGGGGGCTTGGTTTTGTAATCTGGGAGGTCCCGCTGACGCAAAGACCAACAACCCGCTCCCTCCCTCCTTTCCCTCCTCCTCGTCAGCCGCCGCCTCAATTAGTCAGAATTAAGACGAATGCTTGGGCCTCCCGCGATCAATTGCTATCAAGCGGACCTTCGCTCGCCCTGCCCGGGGGGGGGGAGGAAGGCGCTCAGTCGCCACATCGTTTATATCAATAGCTTTTGTTTTTCTTTGCTTCCCCACACCTGTGTCAAGGGCTCGGCCCGTCGCCTGGCGTGCCGTGAAGTGGACGACGCGACACGCCACACTTCACTTTTGTATTGGTATTGCACGGCCGCGCGTGATGAGCATTGGAGAACGAGCTCCGCGCGCCAACAAGCCGACCCCTTTTCCATGGCGCCGCTCGTGTTGTTGGCCTCCCACCGAGACGCTCTCGCCCCGTCTTGTTTCGTGATTTGTGATTCTGGCAGGGGAGAAGGCCCTACCAGTATCTGTGCTTTTACTGATGCGGCCCATTTGGGTCAATATAATTGCTACCATAGGATGTGCATCAATCTCTGGCTTGCCTTTTCTTTGTGTGAACCCAATCTGACATCAATCTCACACAAACGGGAGCTGCAACATTCAATTGATGGATGTCCAATTGATTGACAGCTAGTTTGATATTCCATAACATTTTAGGCAAAACGAGTCATCGTTGACGTGCCTTTCACTGTCCGTGCTTGGTGGGGAGATAAACAACAACTAAGCGCTAAACGTCAGTTTAAAACTGTTATTTCCACATGCCCGCAGGGTATGCTGGGTAGTTCAGCGGCAACAACAGTATGAAGTACGAACAATAAAGCATTGGATATCAAGTGTGCGTTAACTCTTCCTGAAGACCTCAACAAATTTACCAAACGAGGAAAAATGTGGGGCTAATGAGTACCGCAGGCTACCCAGCATGCCTTGCAGAATATATGGGTTTTTTTGAGGCATATTTGTATGCCCACATGCTGCAGTAGTAGTACTGTACGTTACTTTGTTGACGTGTTGTGTTGGTTTGTACAAGCTACAAATTGCATTGGACTATTTTGACCACTCAGGCGTGCCACAACAGCACTGCAAGTCACGCAGGATTTTGCATGATTAGCATGAATTTTGAAAAAATTGCGAAATGCCCGGCGGGCCAGATTAAGACACTTGACGGGCCTGATGTGGCCCGTCAATGACAATATATGAAATAATTTATTGCATTTTTAATGTCCATTACTTATGCATTAGTTTATTTGTTTTCTCTAACGCTATCATGTAATTATTGTCGTTAACGGGCTGAGGAGGAGATCCATTGCGTTTTTTTTTTTCCTTGGCGCCGGCCCGGGACATGTCGGGAATCACACCGCGAGTCTAATGAGTCTGATGAGTGATGAGTCTTATTTCTCTGCTCCATACGGGCCGCCAGAGAAAAAACAATAGCGGGACACAATCACAGAGGTGCTCGTGATTGCGAAAGTTGAGGCGGAATACCAACGAGATCGATTTTTCATTTACGCGCAAAGTTGTGACACCCCTTATGGTTCATTTGTTTAGTACTTGCTATTTTATTAGCATTTTTTCCAAGTTCATCGATTTGACTTCTGTATCCTGTCAAGTTGACTGCAATGTCAATCTCGGTGTCATACGTAAAGCTGAGGCTGTTGAGTGGCATTGTGGGGGGCGTATTTGTTTTCGGATATTACAGTATAAAACATTCAGTGGATGGACATAGCGCCAAGGAAAAGCCAGAACTCGAAAAGCCACAAGCGGCAAGTACTAATGCTGCACTTATAAGGAATAAGGAACTTTAGTTTCCTGTTGCACTTGTTTGCATTGTTGTGCTTTCCGAAAAACAAACACTAAACTACATTAATTCATTATATTTTTTATTGTTGTTTTTTTTTTTATTTGCAAATTTTGCTTATTGGAAAATTACCTGCCAGCGTTTTGCATTTTTTATGTTTTATTGTAAAAATCATCAAAGCTGTTTTCTTAAAAAGAAACAAACTATTTTACCTCATATTTTATATTATTATAATTTTTTAATTAGCAAATTTTACTTAGCATTTTTTAATGTTTATTTTAAAAGCAATGAACAGTGTTTTTATAAAAAGAACGATTCAAAATTCACGGAATGGCACGGCGCACAAGATCGGTCCACGAGAACGAGGTGAGACCAAATAAACCCCCAATAATAATTTTTGTGGTGAATAAGTCATTTTTCATTCTGTAAAGTTGTGGAATTGGCGCTCGGGACGTGTATTCGTATTGTCTGTCAAACGTTTGCAGCATTTCTTGAAATGCTGGCTTTTCAGCTATTTAAGAGCAGCATTTCATTGACACACCATTTTGCGCTGTTGTGTTTGTATTTACCCTGCCAATCAAACATCTCAGTAAGTGTTGACTGTCAGGACGAAGGCTCTGCAGCTCGCTGAGATTTTTTTTTTTCCCGGATGGGATAACTTGGTTATATTTGAGGTGGGCAAGTTTCTTTCCTTTTATGTTGCTTCCACGTCTGTATAAATTCAGGATACTGCGTCACTCATGTTGCTCATTAGCAAGGTTCTCAGATGGGAGTTGCAACATTGGCTTTTGTGATCATCTTTTTCCCTCACGTTACCTTGCATGGCTCCTCACAAAGCTCCACTCTTTTGCTGTGTGTGTATGCTAGTCGCCCCCCCCCCCCCCTCCCTCAGACCCAAAGCGACTGCATGACTGAGGTTCGCCATTGTATGGAACGCCGTAGTGCCTAACCAGTGCACAGGGTGAACAGATGCACTGATTTTTTTTCAACCCGCCAAAAAAAAAATATCAGGAGTATTCCATGTGGTATTCCCTGGTTCTAGTCAGGACTCGAGCAGCAGCATTCTGGATGTACTGCAGCTGTTTTGCAGCTTGTTCAGAAAGCCTGGTTTAGACATCATTTTTTAAAGGTGGTAAAAAGCTGCTGATTTTATTGGTATAATGTGCCCGATATGAGTCAAATATTACTCTCACATTTCTAACCTGATGAGTAGGTTTTAGTTTTGTTTCTGTGGGCCAAAGTCAGTGATCCCGGCCTGACAGCATCTTAGAGCAAAGTTCTATGTCTTGCGTTGTGTTCCCTTACTGTACCCAAAATGAACCGCACACCCTGACCTTACAGCCAAGGTACGTACCAGACCATAATGGTGTGTTGGTGCACCCCGACAAACGTACTTTCTGTACGTCTTTCTAGTACCGTATCTCCCTGTGTAGCTTATTTAATGGATTTCCCAACCAACGCTTGGTGGCAGAACCAATTTGTTTTCCTCTGCATCCTGTAAGCGTGACTTGATTTTGGTAAATGTTACACACAATGGTGGTGCAGTATTGCTTCTGCTATACAGACACTCTGGGGAAATTCATGGGTAAAGACCACCGTGAGAAAAAAACCCCGCTACCATAGAACACTTCTATTAGTTACTTTCTCCAAGGTTAATGGTGCAGTGGTGAACCGCTGTCGCTGACATAGATCCAGTTTGTCCTCCACGGGTCACTGAGTGCGCTCGCTGGTTTTACAAGTACACAAGAGTGTTAGCTCGGACCCTAAATGGCAGCTCTAAGCTCCCAGGCCCTCCTAAACCGGGCTGTGTTTGTGATGTCGCAGCCACTAGCGGCGGCTCTATCGCATGCCTCTGCTGCCAAGCCTGGATGCGCCGCCAGAGAGCTTTGGGCTACAGTGAGTTGGCGACGGGCTCCTTCGTTAGTGCGCTCCAGTCAGTAGCGTAGTGCCGTCGCTGTCACACATGCACTCCAAGGTCAATGTGATGGAAAAAAAAACCCTTTGCTGAGCTCCGGGCTGTTGGGCGGCATAAGCTAACAACAATTTATTGCTTGCCAACACATTATAAAGGAACTATCTGTCTAGCTTGTCGTTCCAACTCCGTACAGTAGACGGCATGGTAACCACCCCCTTCCCCCAGCAAAAGAACAGTTTCCGTGGCAGATTACTATCACTGTCATGCTCCACTGACAGACTGAGAGGATCATTCCTCCCCCACGCCATGCGGCTTTCCAACACAACGGAGGGGGGAGCGATAAAAACATGCATGGCATGGGGGAAGAATGATTTGCTCAGTGGGGCAGTGATAGTAATCTGCCACTGAAACTGCTCTTCTGTTGGCAGATGATGCTACGCGTTCAATGAAAATCTTTGTTTTACTCGTTCACACACAAAGACAGAGTCTGAGTTTGGGAAAATCTGCACTCTGGTCGTTGTTTTGCATCATTGGACGATGACATCATCTACTCCCTCATATCCCCTGCAAATGGACACCACAGATAGGTTCCGACCCTGTGGGAAACACTGTACTGTAATCCTTCGTTTATCGCTCTTAATTGGTCCATGAAATTTTTTTTAAAATATCAGTCAACACTTAAAAGCCATATTTTTTCCCCCAATAAAAAAAAAAATCACAATCACTAAGTACCGATTGTCGGGAATTTCCGTGAAGTGAGATTCTAAAAATGAATAAAATACTTTTGCAGTTATAGCATAGAAAACCTTTCAATCTTCTTAATACGTTTTTTTTAACATTATTAGAGACTTGACATGATATAACACCCCTATAGTCACCTTTACACTCATGTTTGCCAATTTACTAGACATAATAACAGAAAATAAGCCATGTAAGACATAAGTAAGACTCATGCAACATTTATGTGTTACTATAAATGTGTTCATAGTTTATAGTTCTGGTGCTTGTGTGTCTCACCGAACATTACAGTAACCTTAATGACACCTAGTGGCCCGTGCAGAGTACCACATGTTATCCACATCTTTGAATGCGTCTTATGAATGCCTTATCTTAGTTCATTTAGCCATTTTTATGCTTGAAAATGCTTAAATTGGGCAAAAATATGCAAGTTTTGCTTAAATATGACTCTTTTTTTACTAAAAATAGGCTGTATTCAAACAGTATGATTTATGAATGAATGTATTTTTGAATGAAGCTGCAGAATTTGATCTGCGATGTGGTGAGGGGTTACTGTATACATGACTGAGCATTACTTTTAGTCGGTTTATCAAATATCATTATCAAAATAACCTTTGCATCCATTTGCTTTGGCATTTTTAAAAAATCTGTCCGAACCTCAAAGCCGTGTCGGAGTGAGTCTCCATGAACACAAAGTGGCCGGAAGCTGAGGTTCATAGGTGATGTAAAGTAAAGAAAAAGGGAGTGGGAGTCTGTCCGTAGCATCTTTAAGGATTAATGGCGTGAGAAGCGGAGCTATTAATCGCCCCGGCGGGCCTCTGCCGCTGCGCCGTATTGAATATGAAGGTGACAAAGTGCAGTGTAAATATTAACCAGTGTATCCCCTCGCAATTTTGCCCATTCTGCCGGCATCCCAGCTTATTACCGTCTCTTTAATGAGTCACTAAGGAAAAGAAAGTCCTTCCCCGCTCTCTCCGTCAAGGCGGTGCGCTCGTCTGTGTTTTTTCTGCCTAATTTGCCATCGTGAATAGGATGAAGTTAAGTGGTTTGTTTTGCTCCCTGGCTCCCCGCTCTGCTGGCGTTAATACACCACTTGGGCTACGGAACAAAGAGAGGAGGGTGGCGGTGGCACGTTTCAAACCAGTGACGCTGATGAAGAGGGATGTGGTGAAGGGGAGACGGATGCCCGGGCCCTCGAGTGTTGTGACGGCCTCAGAGATGGGCCCCTGAAAGTGTAGCCGGGCTGAGCCGCCGCCAAGCTTACTGTTGGCTGTTTGAGTTTCTGCAGATGGCGCACACTTTCATTACGCAGCGAGGATATACTGTACTGTAGTATTCATCCTCCAAATGAAGTTCTCTGGAAGCGAGTCAGTTGATTTCTTTTTTAACCCCTCTGGTGCCATGTGTTGGCGCGTCAACGTTCATTATGTCAGCCGACTACCACTTTATAACGCATTTTCCTCCAAGGACTGCAGCTTCCTCTTCTTATTTAATCCTTATCTGGGTCATAATTAGGGGCGGCTTTTTTACCGATATCCGATATTGTCCAGCTCTCAAGTTCCCATTCCGGTATCAACCGATATGTGTTTTATACGTGTGTCCCCCCCCCCCCATTTTATTTATAATGAGTGCTATTGGCCAGATGGTAAAAGGGAAAAAGTCAGGACAATTCCAATGTGCCTTGACTGCCAGGGGACCCCAAAAATAGGTAATTATTAATAAATACATTAATTCAGTGGTTTCCAAACTTTTTTGCAGCGCCCCCTTTTGGAGATGAAATGATTATCAGCGCCCCCCCGCCCGAAAAATATGGTAATAATGAAAAGTGTTTGTGGTAGCCAGGCCCCGCTAGGGGGCGCGCCCCCCAGTTCGAAAACCACTGTATTAATTCATTGGGGGGGTTGTCATGGGACCCAGAATTCCTGGCTGCACCCCTGTTACTAGCTAGATATAAGATATATGATCAAATAAACCAGAAAATCACCTTAATTTAGACCAGTGCTTCTCAAATAGTGGGGCAATCACCCACCCCCCACACCCCCCGGAGGGGTGGTGAAGTGTCAGTGGGTTAAGTGGTTAAGTGTTAGTGCAGACCTGCCAACATGTACAAATTTACTGTACTCAACATGCAATTTGACTCTTGAGTACGCTTGGACTTATCTTTTGAAAAGAACATAACAGCACTGCATGGTGAAAATTCCAGAGGATGACACGCCTTCTTTAAGGAGACTTTGGTTGTGAGAGTTCATTGGTGGAACTTCCTGCAAGTGTTAGAATGACGATCACAATGTGGCCCTCCAAAACTCATCACAGTCCGCCAATTGTCTTGTTTGACTACGTCAGTTTCCTTTGCATGTGTTGGCAGTTCATAACAAACTTGTCTGCCATACTATAATTGTCTGAAAAAAAAATGTATTGTCTGGATTATTCTTCCACATTTTTCCACCGTTTTCCAAAACGATCCCCTTGAATTCCCGTCCATAGGAAGGCAAGCTGCTCTAGCATGTCAGATTCTTGTTAGCCGGCTTCCTGAATAATCAGCTGTTCGCGAGGCTGCGGGCGGAATCCTGCAGGGCCTTTGAGACGTGCTTGTAGAACCTTGGGGGGTCTGGAGGTGGGGGGCGTAGATGCTGTCTGGGACTGTCTATCAGGAGATTTGTTGGAGATGTGTTGGAGGCTCGGGGCAAAGAGTGGAGACGGTGTCAGGGCGATACCCTTGACGCTGATGTGATTGAGTAGACAGCTGCGACCCGCTTCCTTCTTTACCCCGCCGCCCGTCTGACCCCCCCCGGCCACCTCTCTATATCTCCAAACCCCTCCGCCTCGGCGCGTGAGTGATCCCCTAAAACTGGTTATTATACCCAAGCACATCCGAGTAATTTATGCATGATTCCCTCTCAATCGGAGGCCATTCATCATCCTCTTTCCCTATCTTTCTTTTTTTAATCTGTCGGTGTCTTGTTCCGCCGGACTTTAATCTATAGGGCTATTAAGAATGCCTGTGCAATAATGGGCCGGCCCAGGTGACAGCGTGACATTGGCGGCGTCATTGGCGCCGCTTTGGGACGCTGAAGCGACGGCGGGGAAGTGGAGAAAGAGGGCAGATGCGGCGTTATTACACCGATGATGTGACGAGATTTGTCTGCTCAACGTGTGAACGTCGGGCAGAAATTCATTAGTGCTCGGCGACGCAGCGCCGATAAGAAGACCGCGTTCGTGTTGTTGACGCCGTTGGCTTGTCTACAGTTGTTGTGGAGCCTCTGCTGTGGCAAAAGAGTGCACTACTTGGCTGCGACCAGCAGGGGTGCTGTTGAGTCTTCAGAAGAACAGCATGACAGCAAATGGAGACGTTAGTCCAGTGGTTTTCAAACTGGGGGGCGTGGGACTACCACAAACACTTTTTATTTTTAGCATAATTTTCGGACGGTGGGGGGCACTGAAAACCATTTTAGCTCCAAAAGGGGCGCGCTGCCAAAAAAGTTTGCTTTAGTCATACCAACCAACATAAATTTTCCAAAATACATCCCATCTGCTTTTGACAAATCTTTCAAGGCACGCAGAATTTTGTCTTGTGTCTTTAAAAACATGGAACCTGCCAATAGAAAGCTTTGACTCCCGTCTTTTATCAGAAAAAAAAAGTTGGTTTCTACCTTCTTCTGTTCTTTAGTAATCAGACGTAGAACAGTTTCAGGGAAATATCAGCTCCTGACTAAAAAGGGGAGAAAACCAAATTTTTGTGAAAAGATACACTAAATTCAAGTTTCAAGTCCTAAGAATAGCTTGAAATGGTACAAAGGTGAGTGGTGAAGTGCCAGAGTGAAGAAAAAAAAAAAAAAGCTGTTCTGCAGAAAAGGGAGGTGGATCAAGTCTTGGCAGTTGGTGCTACTAATTGCTACAAGTGTTCCAGGTTCTGGAGTACTTGCTACCTCCTCTGTCTGCATAAAAACAGTGTTGGGAACACACTGTGGTCATTTACCGTACTTTAAAAAAGGGAATTAACAACAGAAGAGAGGCTGATCATCTTAAAATGAAAAATGTCGCTTTTTCCTCCAGAGAAATTGGAGCGTTTTAAACTTTTGACGGGTAGTGTACTTTTCAAGCATAACTTTCACATTGACAGAAATGTTTTTGCTTGTGTAACAGCCCAAATATCTAAACAACTATACCACCACATAAACAATCCAAACAAGTTTTACATCAAAATAAGCTTTTAGTTACAAGCGTAACGCCATCAACTGTTTACAATTTTCACATTTGGAGCTGAACTGCGTGTGTGCACGCATGTGTGCGTGTGCATGCGCGAAAAATTTCCCTACAACCTTCTGCACACTACACTCATTCCACGCTCTTCAACTTCCTCCTTCCCGTCGCGTGTGTGTTTTTACGTGCGCATGAGCTCTGCTGAGCGCTTATGAAATGCACTTCTGCCACCTAGTGGCTGTTTTTAAGGCTTGAAATGGCTCTAAAAGTGACTACCAGTAGTGGGGAGTTAGGCGCCATCACCTCGTTTTGCCTCACGTCCAAAAAAAACCATAGAAGACGTATACGTTTGTTGTTGTGATCGGGTTTTCGGGTTTATAAACACGTATATTTACGTCTTTGGTATTGAACGAGTTAAAATTGTTAAATTTCCAATATTGCGGGGAAATTTAGTGAAAGGTTTATCCCTAATTGATCATAAAGCAATAAATTATCCACAAATCCATCAAACCACCCTTTTGTATTTAAATACACTGTAATTTCTCGTTTAGGGTGGTTAATTGGTTGCTTGGCGATGAGTGATTTTGCACAAATCATGATTCCCTATTTGTAAATGGAATATTTTTATAGTTGGAGCATAAAAAACTTGTTTGCGACCTTCTAAATACGTTTTCTTAACATTAATAGAGCCCTCTAGACATGAAATAACAACCCTACAGTCACCTTTACACTCGTATTACCCAATATAGTAGACATAATAAGAGAAAATAAACCATTTAAAACATAAATAATACTTGTGCTCGTGTGTGTGCTTGTTGGGCAATAAAAGCCTGTAGTTCCGGTGCTCAAGTCTGGTGCTTGTGTGTCTCACTAAATGACTTATATTTGTATTTTAGTTCATTTAGCCATTTTTAGGCTTGAAAATGCTCAATTCAGGCAAAAAAGATGCAAAATATGCACAGCTTTTGAGTAGTAATAGGCCGTATTTAACCACACACAGCACGCTTTATTAATGAATTTATTTCTTAAGAAATTGTGCAATTCTAAGCCATAAATAAGACGTGTAGTTGTGCGCGCAGCTGTTGGGAGATAATTCGGGTTGGGAAGCAGAAGATGAGGAGATGTCCTCCCTCTTGTGCTGCCACATAACCTCCAAAGTGCCACGGAGGTGTGAATAGCAGTGGAACGAGCTCACACCCCCCGCAAATGGCTGCAGAGTTATCCATCTGTGTGACTCTGAGGTGTAGCTAATGGAAGCTGACCTCAATGCCACGTTCTCTATCTGCTCCATTCAGCAGCGATCAGGCCGGGGATGTATCTTGATTTACACCCCGTCCCCGCCGCCCTCCGCTTGCTGGCGCCCCCAGTGACGCTCTGCAGTGGAGTGAAGATGAGAGTTAAGAAGGATTAGATTGTGTAGATGGATCATTTGGAGCCATACCGAATTGTAAGACTTAAAACAATGCTTCCCTACCTTACCCCTTTGGATATTCATTCATTCGTTTTCTATGCCGCTTATGCTGGAGCCTATCTGTTCTTTTCAAATACCCGCAAGGCATGCTGGGTAGTCCAGTGGCAACAACTATGAACATATACTGGATTTGGAGAGGATGTTACCTCCTCCTTGTTTGCAGCACAGAGTTGGCCATCGCCTTCCACTTTGTTGGGGAAAAAGCTGGGATATATTTGACCTGCTGACTGACAGGTCCGGCAGAGAGAGACAACGCTTGGAAGAGCGACCAGAGATGAAAGCCAAGCGGGGGGACGTATCCAGCAGGCTTGGCTCGGCGTAGCGCTCCATGAGAGCCGGTGACGGAGCGCGCGGAATCACAAAGCCGGCCTCAGAGGAGCCGCCATGCTCTGGGGGCGGCGGCGGCAACAAGGCAGCCGAATCCCAACAGAGCGGAGGATAGCTCCTTGTCTCGAGGCCTCCGGTCCGACTGAACGCTCTTGATGGCATGCCTGCTCGTCACATGGTCAAGCGATCGCTCAGCTGCAGGCATGTGCCTTCACGTGCACGGAAAGATGGCAGCGTCCCCGCGGGCTGCCTGTGACAAAATCAATAACGCCATCACTCTGGCTGGTACAAGCTTGGCATGTTGTTATTATTAAGTGACAATCACAAAGGGGCAGAGACTAATCAGAGCCGTGTTTGGCAGGGCGATGGCGGTGGTTTTTTTTTTTCCTTTTTTTGGGTTGTCAGATCTCGCAGCTTCGGCATTCAGCTGAGGTGCGAACGTCAACTCGGTAGCGATCCAAATGTTCCACTTTCATGCGGCTGACGAGGACACTGAAAGCACAAAATGCTCGCTCAAGTTTTATAGATGAAGATGGTGAGAAAAAACATGCACCTCTGTCCAAATGTTTCCTTTGGAAGAAAAGCTCAGATCGCTGCAATGTCTGAGTATTAGGGCTTCACGCTCTTGTTCGTAACGCCACAGCAAAACAGAGCAGTTAGGCCCACACAGGTCATCTCACCGGTACCCTCGTGTAATATTACGACCTTCTTCTTGTCAAATTTTTTCAAACTTTTTTCTGGTAATATTACAACTCTGTTCTTGTAATATTTATAACTTATTTTCATAAAATTCCGCTTTTTTTCGTAACGTTACAACTTTTTGTAATTTACCACTTTTTTTTCTCCTAATACAACAACCTTTTTCTTCTAAAATTACAGCTTTTAGTCTAAAAAAATTACGACTTTTTTCTAGTAAAATTACTACTTTTTGTTGTAATATTATCACTTTTTCACGTAATATCACAAGATTTTGCGTGTAAAATTATGACCTTTTTCTCGTAAAATTAAAGATATTTTCTCATAATATTAAAACTTTTTTCTTGTAAAATTACTACATTTTTCTCTCATAGTATTACAAGTTTGTTCTCGTAATATTACGGCTTATTCTCTTAAATTGCACCTTTTTTCTCTTACTATTAAGACTTTTTTCCTTGTAGTATTTCAACTATTTTTCTCGATAAATTATGACCTTTTTCTTCTAAAATTATGACTTTTTTTCTTCTAAAATTATGACTTTTTTTTGCAATTATACATCTTTTTTCTTGTAAAATTCAAACTTTTTCTCCTGATATTCTTATTTTTTTCTTCCAGAACGAGGACTTTTTTTCTTGTAATGTTACCGCTTTTTTCTCATAATATTACCATGTCTTGTAAAATTACTACTTTTGTCTCATAACTTTAAATCTCGAAATCTCCGATTTGTTTTATGTGGCCCTAATATGCCGTCATAAATCTCCACCAAGGCCAAAAAAAAAAATTTGGAGAGAAATGAGTGATTTTTCTTGTAGCTCGTTATATGCACCAGCCAAAGAAGAGATACCCTTAGATACCCTAGTTAAATGGTTAGTAGTTGTCAGAAGTACTGGAAAAGTCACAAGATTAAAATCAGGCCATAAATTTGGCGAAATAAGATTAAGAAAAAGTTGTAAGTTTAGGAAAAGAGTAGCGTCTTATATCCCAGAATTGACAGTACCCAAGATTGGAAATAAAAAAAACCAAAACAAAATGATATGTACATGTAGTTTACCTAACCTCTAGGCATTTAAAGTTTTTTTTGTAAAAATTGGTTTGTCGATTGTACATAATTTGCTGAAAAAAACCCCAAAAAGACCAAACTGTACACTTGCATGCACTATTTGCTCAGAAATTAAGGAAATTGTAGTACAATTCAGTTCCAGAGATTGCAGAGAAAAAACAAAACACAATCTGCACTTGCTGATCTGCACCAAAACGTACTTTTTTTTTGTGGAACATGAATGAATAGATGAATTTACTATTGGCTGGCATTGTAGGAAGAAAGAAATCCTACTTGCTTGGCCTTCTAAAAAACATCTAAACACCTACCTGCTTGCAACTGAAGCTTTGTAATTGTGTAATTAATGCAGTCACTCTGCACAGGTAGCATGGAAAACATTACTTTTTTTTTAACAGCAGTAATAATGCTGTCTAAAACGCTGCCCAACAGCGCCTCTGCTGGCTGCAGACAGGTATTGCACTCTCCATTTTGCCTCCCTTAAGCATGTCAGTGTTCTACAGTAGTTGTTTATACTTGGCTTGATTGGAAATGAAACCCTTTATTGGCGTTGATAAATCCGAGCCATTTACCGAAGAAGTTAATTTGTCATTTTGTGCCATCCTTCGTCACGTTCAGCTTCATAGGAGGTCCTTTTTCTTCTTGGGGCTCATCTCTTATTCATCTGTTTACTTTCCTTCTCTGCAAATGTTTCCCCCGAGCTTAAATCTCACCCTCGTCTTATCGGCCGCTGGAAGTCAAATCTCTAGTTAGGGACTTGCGTGCTGACACAGATGGTCGGCGTTATGTTAAGAACGCCCAGATGGGTTCTTTTTTTTTTTTTTTAAAGCGAGGAAGAGTAGAAGTCGTATTTAACCCACGGTGCGACGGGGAGAAAAAAGTCTTTACGCAAAGTCAAGTGGAGCAGGTAACACTTTTTTTTTGCTCTTTTTCCAGCACTAAAACTTTTTTCGTGTCTCATGCTCGGGATTAAAATTGTTTTCTTGTGTCTTTTCCTCCTAATGTGCAAACACGTTAAGGAAGCCGCCTTGTGGGTCTTTAAGGGAGCGGCGGCGATGAAGCCATCCATCTAAAAGACACCCTGTTGTTGATTTGGCTGCTTTTTAATCGCCGCTGTGCACGTGTGTGCACGCCGCTGCCACGTGGGGGCTTTTTCTGTAGCTTCCTGGCTCTCTCATGAGTTACTAGTCCACACCGAGGCACTATCTCTTTTTGTCTCTCATGCACGGTACAGCGTTTTGGCCACATTGTGTTGCTGTTTTGCATATTTTGCCTGCGTCTTCCGCCCTTTAAGGTTAGAATGCAACAAAAACGCAGTCATGGATGCTTGTTTGTGTAACATTTCATCCACTGTTGTGTATTGTGTTGCTTAATTTGGGTTTGCGGTGGTTTTTAAGCGCCAAAAAAGACTTCCATGGCACGTGTCTGATACAAAACGGCCACTGTGTTGTGCGTCTTAGTTAATTAACTCAAATTAATTAACTAATTTGTTAAAATTAATTCATTTTAACCTGAAAATGCTTCAAATATGACTTTTTTTTCATTTTTTCACCCAAAGGCTAAAAATGAGATTATTTTTCCCCTTAACATTACGGGTTTATTCTAGTAAAATTGCCACTTTGTTTTGTTTTCTCAAAATATTCTTGTAATAAATAAATATTTCTTGTAATATTATGATTTTTATTCTCATAAAATTATAAATTTTAATCTGGTATAATTATGACTCTTTTCTTGTAAAACTACAAATTTTAATCAGGCAAAATTACGACTTTTTTTTCATAAAATTACAATTTTTAATCTTGTAATTTTACATTTTTTTTGTCATAGAATTACCATTTTTAATCTGGTAATATTACAACTTTTTTCTCTTGAAATTACAACTTTTTTTCTAGCAAAATTATGATTTTTAATCTTGTAATATTATGACTTTTTTCACCTAAATTTACAACATTTAATCTGGTATTATTATGACGTATTTTTCTGTAAATTTATGACTTTTAATCGCGAAATCTTAATTGTTTTTATGTTTTTTTTGTCATTTGTGGTCCGACACACGCCGTGGACTTTCCGTCTCCAGAGGTAATAAATGCAATGCTGCTTATAAACTCATACGTGAGTTTTATCAGACAGTTGTGGAATGAACAGCGCCCCTGCTGGTGGCAGTCAATTAGTACACCCCATTATGATGTCTTTGTTTCCAGAAAACAACGGATCAACAATACATTTGACGCAAAAATGGCCCCTGATGTGGTGCGACACGTCGTATTTAATTCTCGGCGACAGTCTCGAGTATTTCTGAGGCTCTTTGTCGCGGGCTGTCAGTTCACATGCCGCCTTTCTCGTCCGGCTGTGGCTCGACGCCTTGTTGCTTCCCGCCTCGGACGAGAGCCAGGAGAGGAGATTTAGGCGGCAGCTGCGTCTCTCGGGCTGAGATAGAAGAGTGATGGAAATGATGTAATCGCAGGGACCAAGACGTGGAGTGCTGTGGCTGAGGAAGGAGAGGGCTGGATGGCGAAGGACGTCAGCGTGGAGTCTCAGTATGACAAAGTAGAGCCGGGGCCAGATGCTGGTAGAATAACGCAGCAAATAAGAATCTTGCACATTCCAGCGTCTCCCTTTGCATGTAGGCGGGGTGATATAAAGTTTGATTTTACTCCAGAACCTCAGCGGGGGCCTCGGCTGCCAGCGCCACTTCAAAACCGTCTGTAAATATGAGGTGGCGCTGTCAACGCCGCGTCCCCGCTGGTGTGTCAGTAAGCTTCAAACTTTTTTTTTCTTTACTATATCCTTTTCTTTTTGCATATTTTATATTGTGCGCTTTCTTACACCGGTGACCTTGCGTCAGTAATTTCTCCATGCAGGTCCTACAAATCGGAAGCGGATCCAAAATTGTGGGAAAAAGTATTCGGGAAAATGGATTAACGAGGCCTTTTTGTTGCATTTCTCATAGTGTGGCTACAATAGTGCATGCAAAAGTATTCCCAGCGCATCGGTTTTTCCAGCTTCTGCCTTATTTCTAAATGGAATTCATTCATTTCCCCCTGAAATGTCTACATGCAATACCCTATAACAACAATTTTTATCAAAAATAAAGAGCAGAGAAATGAACATGTGCATAAGTATTCGCAGCCTTTGCCACGAGCTTGATAATTGCATCCCGTTTCCACCGACTTGACCTCAGACCGGGTCATGTTTGAGCAGGACAAGTCTGTGAATGTCTTCGAGTGGCCCAGCCAGAGCCCGGACTTGAGTCATACTCGAGAGATGTGAAAAGGGCTTTTCGCCGCACACCACGCATCCCATCCGACCCGACGGATCTTGAGAGTTGAGAGGATCTTGAGAGTTTTTCTCAAAATATGACTTCATTGTCCTGATATTACATTCCCATAAAATTAGGATTTTCTAGAAACTGTAACAATAAGCTTTTATTCCCTTAAAATGGCATTGCTGGTTTTGGAATTTTCCCCACCAAAAAATCCTACTTTTTTCTCGAAATATTACAACTTCATTACAACTTTAGTATACCATTTTTGGGATATAACTCCACATTTTTTCTGTAAAGTCACAACTTGCATGCTTAGAAGAAGACGTAGAAAAACTCAAAGTATTGAGCAAAATCTGTGAATACTTATATACAGACTTTTTTTTTCATTTAGGAATTTAATTGAGGAAAAATGAACGGATCCCATTTTGGAATAACAACAAAATGTGGAAAAACATCAGAGGAAGAATTTTTTGCATTGCCATTTGTCAGCAAAATCAGTGCAGGCTCCTTATGTTTACTTCTTTATACGCTTGTATGATCGTCACAATTGTTAGCTACTTTAAACATTCACTCTATCAAAAAATACATTCACAAATAAAGTGAGTCCAAAATTTGCTTTTTTAATCAAATTGTACGTATTTTTGCATAAATTAGCTATCTTCTTATATAAAAAGGGCTACATCAACTAAAATACAGAACCAAGGCATTTAGAAAACGCTTTCAAAGATGTAATGATGATATGTAGTATTCTCACTGGTCATTAGGTGTCGGTAATGGTACCGTAATGTTTGGTGAGACACACAAGCACCAGACTTGATCAGCAGTCTTGTATTGCAGGTTTAAGTTCTCTCACCACAGGCACAATAAACGCTAACGTGGGGCTACGGGTGCGGCCGTGAACGCTGACGTCGCTTCCTGTCTCCCGTAGCAAACACTTTACAGCAATGCACACAAGCACGCTGTCTTATTTATGTCTTAAATGGCTTATTTTGTCTTATCATGTCTACCATATCGGGTAATACGAGTGTCAAGGTGACTCTAGGGGTGTTATTTCATGTCTAGGGAGCTCTAATAAGGTTAGAAACTGTATTCAGAAGGTTCTCTATGCTCAAACGATGAAAACAGTGTATTTATAAATAATGAATCATACTTCTCAGAACCGTTTAGTTACCGATTTCTGTATCTAGCCCCCCCCAGCACCTTAGCTGCCCCACTATTAGAGTAGCGCCGTCCTACGGGAAATCCAAGTTCCATTTGTGTTCCGACCTTAAAGGTTTCAGTATAGAATATTACCGTTTGCTCATCTCACACGCCGTATGATTGCGTCTTTTCAGCCCCGTGCCGTCCTGCCCCGTCCCTTAAAAGGGTCATCGTCGTTTAGCCCCGCCCCCCTCGCGTCATCGCCCAGCCGCAATCCATCACGCTTTGGAGATGTGACCGCTAACGATCGCGCGGTGATTTGCGGCGTTCATACATCATCGCCGCGGTGCCAGCCAGTCCTAATCTCACAACATCGCTTTGAGCGACATGAATCATCCCGAGGCGATTAATACTTTGCTAAAGGGCGCTTAATTGTCACGCGGCGGCAAGGGCGTGCTGATGCGGTGTGCGGCGTCTGCGTTGTATTTCAGCTTCATACCTCCTCGCTCAACAAATTAAGTTTCCTTTCTGCCGTATTTCTTCGGCAGTCTGACTCTTCTTCTTCTTTTTTTCCTCGCTTTTCTCAGTCGTGCATCAAAAGATGGTTGACGGTTTGACAGAACGGGCCCTAGAAGCTCGCCGTCTCCCTCCAGACCCCGCTGGCCCCCCTCCACCATGTCGAAGTGTTATTTGCCCCATTTTTTGGATCTTTTCCACGGCAACTAAAAAACCCCCAAAAAGCAGAAGAGTCCCCCCAAGGGGAAGCGGCGTCAGCCTGGCGAGGAAACAAAAGGGAAAGTTTGTGGAAGTTAGCGTTTTAAATTGCGCGTTTAGCAAAGCTGACGTCGCAACGACGCTCCGCCTATCATCAGCTGATGTGAATCCTGCCAAGGGAGCGCCTCGGAAGATGCAACCCACATTTGGCTCCCTTTCCAAGCCTAATATCAGACGGAAGGCCTCGCTAAAAAAGTCCTGCCGTGTCAAAACAGAACCTTGTTCCCAGGAAAGCCCCTCATTAATTCCTTTTTGCTCGCATTGCTGCCCAGCCCCCCACCCCCTCCGTCTTTTTGTTCCCTCCTCGCCGATGCCGAGTGACAAGACAACTTTAAAGTCGGGTTACGCTTGCTCTTTCCGTAGGATTACGTGGGAATCCCGGCGGTTTTAAACAGTCACACTCTGCCACTCAGAGCCCAGACGCTTTTGGTTTGCCGCGTTTATTAAAGCGGCGCCACTGGTGACAAGCCGAGCATTTGGTGCAGAGAGGGAATGAGGGACACGGAGGAACCCGAGTCTCAGAAGGCAGCTTGGCGAAGCAATTAGAGAAGAGCTTTTGTATGCCTTCCCTTGATTGGTGATTGGGAAGATTATCAATTAAGGATGGCAGAAAGTGTCCGGAAGCGTATTGTAACAATAGGAAAGACAGTGGATGGCTGAGGTTCAAAGCTAATTAATAAACCAAAAATGATATATATTTGTACCGTATTTAAAGAAGGGGTCTCAAACGTGCGGCCCGCAAAATGCTTTTTTTGTGGCCCCCATCTTACTATGAAAGTTTAATGTTAGAGCAGCACTCCAGTTTCATATGAATGGCACCTTCTACAGTGTTGTGTGCAGAGCTGACGAACCTACCATTCATATATGGCTCTCAGGGGTGTGACATCGACCAGGCTTGATGCAAGCAAAGGACCATTATTCCTAGTTTAGCACACAACATCTTTACACCAGCGTCATTGTTTATCTTATTTTGTGTTCAAAATTTTATAAAGACCTTTGACAAGATTGGATTTTGAAGTGTTTTGTAATTTACGGCCCCAAGGTAAGGTGAGACCCCTGATTCAAAGTGAAGACAGATATTAGAGATATTAGGATGGCAGCAAGGGCAACATGTGAAGGAACCCTAATCAAGTGGGCGTATTGAGCACTAACTTTGCCAAACTGGGGAAGCTCACTTCATTCATTTTCTACCAGTCTGTGGTAACGGTGCTGTACTGTTTGTAAAGTCTTTACTATCACAAAGAATGTTCCAGATGGTAGTGATGTGCCCCACCATTGATAGAAAGATAACTGTTTACTTCCTATTTGTAGTGCAGTAATACATACTAAGAAATCATTTTCATACATAATAATATAATACATAATTAGGTCCAAAATGTCCAGTCCTGTGTCTGTTATTAGCGCTTTCCCGCATGGCGTGGTGGAGGAATAATCGTTTCAGTCTGTCACGGGACCGGACAGTGATAGTAATCTAATATAATCAATAAATTATTATGCAAAGTATGACTTTTTCAACTGTAACAATAAGCCTTTATTCCCTTAAAATTCAATCTTTATTGTTGTAACCCCCCCTCCCTCCATATTACTTGAAATATTACAACTTTAGTATCGTACAATTATGCTTTTTGTTAGAATATTCCCACTTTTAACTTTTTATGTAATAGGATTTTTTGGGTGGAAAAGTCCAACTTTTTAAAATAAAGTTGCTATTTTTTTTTATATTATGACTTTAAAAATGTAAAAGTGCAACTACGGCCGCACGATGGTCGAGTGGGTAGCACATTGGCCTCACAGTCAGGACGTTCCGGGTTCGAATCTCGGTTGGGCATCTCTGTGTGCAGTTTGCATGTTCTCCCCGTGCGTGTGTGGGTTTTCTCCGGGTACTCCGGTTTCCTCCCACATTCCAAAAACATGCATGTTAGCTTAATTGGTGACTCTAAATTGTCCATCGGTATGAATGTGAATGTTTGTCTATATGTGCCCTGCGATTGACTGGCGACCAGTCCAGGGTGTACCCTGCCTCCCGCCCAAAGTCAGCTGGGATAGGCTCCAGCATCCCCGTGACCCTAATGAGGATAAGCGGCATAGAAAATGGATGAATGAATGAAAATTGCAACTACGTTCCTATGAAATTACTTTTTTTCCCCCCCACATAATATTCACATTTTATTTTTGTGAAATTCCACTTTTTTCCCCAATAACATGTAAACTTTATTTGTGTAGCATTACAAATTTGATATTGTAAAGTTGCAACCTTAAAAAAATTGTTGTAAAATGGCACCTTTTAGAAATCCTAAATGTACTTAATTCTCCTAAATGTGTGTCATCACAGTCATGACTTTATTTTAAAGAAAGAACTTCTAGGGTAGGAACCGCCTTTGGGACGCAAGCGATCAGACTAAGAAGTACAAGACGTGTTCCCCGCTGCCTCTCAAACGTCCTAGGCTGTCATCTTTGGGGTTTATCTTTTTCTTCTCCCACTCCCAGCTCATTACGGAATGCTTGGTGGGAATATGGATCCGTTCTCGGCCGATCCATCACGGGTGACAAGTACACACGGTAACCTGTTTTAAACAGCAGGCTATGATGCTGATGATGCGCGGCAGACGAGGGGATATTGTCTGCACATTTATGAGCGTGGATATTGATCATCAATTTTCTCCCCCGGCCGCCGCTGCGTCTTTCTTTTCATGCGTGTACGCATTGGCGGTATTGACGCCTCCAACACGCTAGACTGGAAAAGGCGAAATTGAAACGAGATGATGGAGGCCCTTCTAATAAAGTCCACTTAGTGCACGAGCGCTGAAGCATTGTGTGTGTGTGTGGGGGTGTGTGTGTGTGCGTATCGATCCGTCTTGGTAGAGAAGCACTTGAGTTATTTGGAGCTTCGTGGAGAAAAATGATAGCGTCTTGTTTAACCTTTTTGTGAATCAAGCAAGAGAGCGGCTGATGAAGTGAAGCCTGCGTCTTTTTGTGACTACAGATGTTTTTGCAACTGGAGTTCTAAAGAGTTGGGAGACTTGTGGGGGTTTTAGGGGAATTGTGGGCACTTTGTCGGGATAGAACTAAAAGTGTGTTGGATTTTATTTGTAAACAATAGTTTAAAATGATCCCTTTTTTCTCTGAACTGTTCAAAATAATAGCAGTCCAAAGTGACTAAACATATTCATCAATAATATTTGTTAAACAAGTTACCGGTAGGTGCAGTAGATTCCCAGAAAACAAGACCCAGCATTCATGAAATTCACGCTCTTAAGGCTGTGCAATTGGCCAATTAGTTGCAAGGGGTGTGTTAAAAAAATAGCAGTGTCTGCCATTGTCTTTACAAACTCCAAAATATTTTGTACAAACTAATATCTACTTTTTTGTAACTGCTTCACATCCGTGTGGCATGAACTCTACCAACTTGTGGCAGCTGTTATTCCACTACAACATTCCGCAATTCATGAACATTTCTTGGTTTTGCTTCACAAACAGCATTTTTGATGTCACCCCACAAGTTCTCCATTGGATTAAGTTCTATAACCTTAATTTTGTTGGTTTGGAAGCAAGATTTTGCTGGTTTACTGGTGTGTTTGGGGTGATTGTCTTGTTGAAACAGCCTTTTCAAGGGCATGTCCTCTTCAGCATAAGGCAACATGACCTCTTCAAGTATTCTGACATACTGTATGCAAACTGATCCATGATCCCTGCTATGGGATAAATACGCCCAACACCATAGTAGAAGAAACATTCCCATATGATGATGCTTCACTGTCTTCACTGTGTGCTGTGGCTTGAATTCAAAGTTTGGGGGTCGTCTCACAAACTGCCTGTGGCCCTTGGACCCAAAAAGAACACTTTTACTTTGTTCCTCCATTTCTCTTTAGGCCAGTTGATGTGTTCTTTGGCAACTTGTAACCTCTAAAGAACAATTTTACTCTCATTCGTCCACAAAATGTTCCCCCATTTCTCTTTAGGCCGGTTGATGTGTTACCCTCTTCTGCACATGCCTATTTTCTTTTAACAGAGGGACTTTGCAGGGCATTCTTGTAAATAAATTAGCTTCAAACAGACGTCTGTCACAGTACTTACAGGTAACTCCAAATCGTCTTTGATCATTCTGGAGCTGTTCATTGGCTGAGCCTTTGACATTCTGGTTATTCTTCCATCCATTTTGGAAATTCTTCCGCTTTCTGCCACATGTCTCTGATTTTGCTCTCCATTTTAAATCATTGGCGATCATTCAAGCTGAAGAGCCAAACATTTGTTGCACATATCCAGTCAACTTTTTAATCAAAGTACGCTGTTCTTCTGAACAATGTCTTGAACGACCCTTTTTCCTCTGGCTTTCAAAGAGAAATGCGTGTTCATCAAGTACTGGTTTCATCCTTAAAGGATGATTGGCACCTGTTTTTTCACTAACTTGACGACTGATCACCGATTGAATGCCACACTGCTATCCTTTTTAGCACACCCCTTTCAACTAATTGCCCAATTGCACAGCCTTAAGAGCGTGCATATCATGGATGCTGGGTCTTGTTTGTTTTCTAAGAATCTACTGCACCCAGGAGTAACTTGTTTTCCATGTAGAAATATGCAAATAAGAGTGAATAATCTGGTTAGTCACATTGGACTGCTATCATTTTAAACGCTACTGTGTATATTTTCACAGTTTTTCTGCAACGTTGCCTCAAATGTCTAAAGAAAACAATCAAAACGGCCAAGTTGCCTTTTTCTCCCTCAGCGGGTGTGAACCTGTGAGTTCCTCAGCGTTCTTTGGAGATCCTCGCGTCCTTTCTTTCTGCTCCCAGCCTGTCAGTGCGACCATTTGAAGGTGCCTGCTGGCTTGGTGGGCTGCCAGGGGCTTCTGGCTCCACCATATGTCCTCTGACACCGGGGGATAGAAACGGGGCTATCTGGAGCTGCCTCTAAGGAGGACCCTTCCTGAAACTCAGCGTGATGACATGTGGCTTTTGTGCTAGCCCACCGCCCCCCCACCCATCAAGCAAAAGTCCACATTCAGGGAGAACGGTGGATCCTATTCCGGCGAGCCAGTTGGCTCGGCGTGGCGAGGTGACCGCTGCTGCCATTTTGGACCGAGTCAGTCTGTCACTCGCTTAGGGCCCTGCTGGGCTTCGGCACTCAAGCCCGAAGTTCATCCTCCTCTTTCACCGTCGGGCGGTTCTGTTTTTTTTCCACCACCCACGGCTGTGATTTGGTCACCACGCTCCCTCCTGGTGCCTCCAGGTGGGGGCCTGCGAGAATGCTGATAGTCAAGCTTGTGCTGGAGCAGAAAGCGACACTTGAGGAGCTAAACATCGCAGGTTCCCTTCCAAGAATTCATGCCAAGGATACTGACTTGGGGCGAGAAGATCCTGATGTCCAGTTTGCTCCAGAAACATCCACTTGTTTCAGCCAAGAGGAGAAGAATGCAGATTTCTCCGGTACACAACTTGAGATGTTTGCACTATTTTAAAAAGCCCCTGAAATGGGCAGCGATGGACCCCTTTAAATGGCTCCACTGTCATTGGCCAGCTTTTTGAGCCACTTTAAAATATTCATGTAATAAAAACAAAGTGGATTTATGTAACACCTCTCAAGGAGGATGTTAGGGATTCTACATGTCAATCAATGTAGCAGCACCACCTGTCTCAATATGTGTACATGTTTCATTTTGGGGGACATTAGAGTGCATTTTGATGGTTCTGGTTGGAAATGATGAGAAAGTGCAGCAAAAATTGGCAGGAGTTGTATTAGACATGTGTGGGTGTGTCCAGGAGGCTCCTTTTTTTATTGGCTCTCAGCTCATTCTAATAATAATAATAATAATAAAATACAGCAAGAAAAAAAACAGCCATTTTGCAAAATCAAAGACTAAATATTAAGAGATTAAAGTCATAATATTACAAACTCAAATATATATTTAAAAATAGCATAATGCATACATTGAGCATAAAATAAAAATAGCCTAAAGCTGACGAATTGAAGGAAAAAAGTTCTAAGAAACAAACAAAACAAAGAATTCGATTTTTGGAAAATAAGGATGGGGAAAAAGTTCTAATATTATAATATAATAATATTATAAGTATGATAGAAGTCGACATTTTCTGTCATAATATTACTAGAAAAAATGTACAAGAAGAAAGTTGAACTATTACAATAAATATTTTTAAAACACAGCAAAAAAGTGTGACTTTAGCAGAAAAGGTCGGTAGTAAATATACGCTTTGTTACCGATAACGCGTTTTTTCTTTGAAATATAAAAAACGTCTCTGCGTAGCTACATGCGTGGGTTCAACTAATGCAAAAATACCCGCACCCCTCTTCCTTCGAGTTTTCAGTATGCATCCCTCGGTGGAAGAGAAAGGACATTTTTATCAAATTTTTTTTAAGACACGGTATAATGCATTTTGGGCATAAAATATTTTGTCAAAATGTACAAGATATAGATCGCATCTCTCCACACAACCTCTTACAGTGGTTTTTCCACCTGCTAGCATCATTTGCAGCTAAGAGAGTCTTTTTCTCAATAAACAAGCAATTTCTGCTTGGAATTGTGCCAGACTATGAAAAGCTATTTATTACCGGGAGTTTATGTATTTGCCACCTCCCATACTGGTCCGGAAGGGCATGTGCCTCCTTACATTTTACAAAAAAAACAGCAATTGTCTGCCATGAACGTAACGTGCATTTCTTTGGAATCATTTTCTTAAACATTTGATGAAAGTAACACACTTGTTTTATCCGAATTCTGCTCTTCCATCGTTACTTCCGCCAAGGAGGTTTTGTCTTTGCCAGAGTTGACCTGTTTGTGTTCCAAATAACTTCCGAATGGGTTTGGATGGAATTTTCAGGAAATGCGATATGGAAGAACTGATTACATTTTGGGGGTGATCCGGATCACCGTCTAGATCCAGGAATTTTTGGATTGTTTAACGTTGCGACCGTTTTAGGCATTTGAGCATATAACTACAAAAACTGGTCAGAGCTCTGAAGACTGACCCACTAAGACTGACCCAGATAATGGAATCATTCCGGATACCAAGATCCTGAATACCTGGGCAGACGTCTGCGCTTTTTCCCGAGTGCTTTTTCTAGTTAACAATTTGTTGCACTTTTTTCCAGACCAAAGACCAATGGACGGCGGGAAGAAGACAAGCTATTAATATGAAGAGAACATGCTTGCATATCTTCCGGCATCACCTCTGTGTGATAAAAAAGCAGCCCGCCGCCCTGCAGGACGCAGCTCAGCCACTCCGAGACGTGTTTGACAGAAGTGGCAGGTACTTGACCTTCTTTTTCTCTCCCTCTTACTTCCGACCCGCCTGCTTTGCGCCGCCCCCAGGCCAGCCACTGCTGACGCTCGTCTCCCAGTTGGTTTGTTTGTGTTTGTCTGACTTGAAAAGCTGCAGAAAATGGCAACGTGTTAACAAACGTAAACATCTTGGTCAGTTTTGTCCAAAAACCTTTGTCCAGATAGTGTACCACAATGTCCATAATGGTGTACTTTAAATCCATATCCCTAGGAAATCTATTAAAGAAAACACTTAAATCATTTTAAATAGTAGAAGATATATACCTGATCCATCTCCAAGAGAACGTCAAATAGAAAAGAAATCACTTGGTTGAGTAAAAGATTTGTTTGAGAACTTTTGTTCACACATCTTCCGGTAAAAGTGTACCGTGAAGTTTCATCTTATAGGGTTCTTTCTACGAGAAGAGAAGAAGGTCAATACTTCCAAATGCTCGAGTGCCGACTGGAAACCTGATTGAGTAATTGGTTGATTGAGACGTGTGTCCGAGAATAGTTTACCATAATGTCCATAGTAGTGTACTGTATTGTCCATGATGTGTCCAGTATCAATACATTACATAGGGTTCTTGTTTATGATGCTAGAGCGCCGAATAGAAAACGGATAATGAACGTTTGTCCAGATTTTGCGCCACAATGTCCACTATCAGTAAATAGTGTAATGGTCTTGCCAATTAGTCAGGAAATAATTTGGAAAATGATTTTCCAGATGCTCAAGTGCCGAATAGAAACCTGATTGATTGATTTGGACGAGTCCGAGAATTTTTGTCTAAATAGTGTACCATAATGTCTGTTATGGTGTACTGTATTGTCCATAATGTGTCCAGCATTAGTTCTTGTCTATGATGCTAGAATGCCGAATAGTAAACTAATAGTGTGTCTGACAACATTTGTTCGGATATTGCGCCACAATGTCCACTATCAGTAAATATTGTGAGGTTCTTCCCAAGTTGTCGGAAAATAATTTGGGAAAAGTGTTTCCAGATGCTCAAGAGCCGAATAGAAACCTGATTGATTGGTTGATTAAGACGAGTGTCAGAGAACCTTTGTCTAATTAGCGTACAATAATGTCCATAATGTTGTACTGTGTGTCTCACTATCAGTACATTTTATAGGTTTCTTCCTAAGAGAAGAAAATAAGGCCAATACTTCCAAATGCTCGAGTGCCGACTAGAAACCTGATTGAGTAATTGAGTGATTGAAACGTGTGTCCGAGAATAGAGTACCGTAATGTCCATGGTGGTGTACTTTATTGTCCATAATGTGTCCAGTTTCAATACATTTAATTCTTGGACATGACAAGCTGGTTCTTGTTTATGATGCTAGAGTGCCGAATAGAAAATGAATAATTTGTCTGAGATCGTTGGTCCAGACATCGCGCCCACAATGTCCACTCTCAGTAAATTGATGTAATGTTCTTACTAAGTAAGCAGGAAATAATTTTTAAAATTCCAGTTGCTCGAGTGTTGAATAGCAACCTGACTGATTGATTGGTTGACTAATTGGTGTTGTAGAGCACTTGTCCATATAGTGTCTACCATCATGTCTACAATGGTGTACTGTATTGTCCATATTGTGTCCAATATCAAAACATAGGCATGTTTGTTTGCCTATGATTCTAGAGCGCCGAATAGAAAACCTGTATGGAGTCCGATGCGGTCCTGTATCTTTAGCAACAAAAACTGCTCTGCCTTGTTAGTTTGCTGTTGCGTATTCATGCGTACGGCCAAGTGAAGGGATCGCTCAGTCACGGCTAAGTAAAGACGAAGGCGAGATGGCTCGCTTTTTGCGTAAACAAGAAGACAACGATGGCATAACAACAACCTCATCCCCGTGGCGACATCAAGACGGGGGGCTTACAGTGTCGAGCACGGCGTGTCAAGCCTACTGTACGCCGGTGGCTTCCTTGTGCGTGTTTTTTTTGTTTCTTTTCCAGGGGAAGACGGCTGAATTTTTAACAGCCTTGACGTACATTTCCATTTTTCGGGCAGACAGTGTCCCGTGTTCCCATCCGGGCTAACAGTAGGCGAAATGTCATCGTACTTTCAGGCTGCTCTAAATTAAACATTCGATCTCCCGGAGTACACACTATGCCTTCCCGCTCCACCTGCTCTATTTTTACCCGACGCTTCATCCAAACGAGGAAAGCATTTTATTTTTTTATTTCCATAGAAAAGACTTTCTGAGTGAATATCACATTGCCTCTATTATTGGAACGGTCAAGAAAGTTGACTTCATAGCACGGGGGAGGGAAAGGGATATTTTATTAATGGCGACTATTAATATTCCATCACAGACGGACGACCGTTTCTTTTTTGCAGAAGCGTAATGAATAACCGAACAGCTCTATCGTAGCCGGCGCCTCGGCATGAATATTCAGGCGTGGTGGTGGGGTACGTATCACGGGAGTGCTGGGAGCTTCTCCTCCACGCTGGTAATGCATATCACACGCGAGCTGCAACTTTTCCGGTTTTTCCTTTTCACATCCATGAATGCGGCCAAAGACGGGGGAACGCCTTTTAGGGCACTAGGCCATTCGTCCCGCGCCTGAGCGCACGCCACACCTAAAATGTTTGGCCAGTGTGAGCGCATGAGATGCCCAACGGAGATTCGAACCCAGGTCTTCCAAATCTCCTGACCGTGTGGCCACCATGCTAACCACTCGACCACGTGAATGATGAATGATATTTAGCAGACTAACCGGATTCCTCTTCCCATGTATTCATTCATTCATTCATTTTCTATACCGCTTATCCTCATTAGGGTCACGGGGATGCTGGAGCCTATCCCAGCAGACTTTGGGCAGGAGCCGGGGTACACCCTGGACTGGTCACCAGTCAATCGCAGGGCACATATAGACAAACAAACAGTCACATTCACATTCATACTCTAATGGACAATTTAGAGTCACCAATGAAGCTAACATGCATGTTTTTGGAATGTGGGAGGAAACCGGAGTACCCGGAGAAAACCCATACACGCACGGGGAGAACATGCAAACTCCACACAGAGATGCCCAACGGAGATTTAAACCCAGGTCTTCCAGATCTCCTGACTGTGTGGCCAATGTGCAAACCACTCAGCCACCGTGCGGCCTTCCCATGTATGGTATATATATTGTTTATAGGTCGTGCTGCTTTTAGTGCTAAATAACCCGCCATGGGGCTCAAGGAAAGTTGCCAGCAATTTGAGAAAGAAGGTGAGAAACAGTACCAGGATGTACGAGAAGTAGAATAAGTTCCATCCATTCGTCATTTTCTGCACATAAACTATAATTGTTCACTTTAAAATTTGTTTTTGTTAAGATTTTTTGACTGTCCGGAACAGATAAATTGCTTAGGTTTTCCTCTGACCTTTTGGAACGGCTTAATAACGAAAATCAACATTGCGCCAATTGATGACAGCCACCTGATCAGAACCACTCAAAATAAGACTGGAAATACTCCACAAAGTCAGGATGGAAGTGACGGCACGGACAAACAGCTCAAAGCACAAATGCTCAGTTGCCAGGAGAGCGGTGCGATTGGCCCCTTTGTGAGCGCGCCCTGGGATGAGACGCTCAGGCTGTCCGCTGAGGCGGAATTAATCGATCGCTCTTTGTGTGTCTTTGTGTAGGTGTTTAACTGATTGATTCATGGCCGGATTGATTATGAATGGTCAGCACTACGACGGACGATGAGCGCTGAGCTCTCGCGGTTCGCTTGTTCTTTCATCCGACCTCGATTGGCAGCCACCACCTATTGCCCTCGACCCTGGGCACCCCTCTAGTGATTCTTTGTGCATTTTCTTGGTCTTGCTAGGCCGGTAGTTTGTCGGTTGTAGTCAGGATTGTGGCAAAAAACAAAACAAAACATATGGAGCAGAATATTAGATGACTGACACCGGTGTTTGTCAGTGATGGGAAGAAAAGCTCTGACACACTCGGGGAGAAGTTGTAACCTATTGTTGGAATACATTTTTAGACCCAGAATATAAGACGACTTATCTTTTGCAGACATCTTCATTCATTCATTTTCTATAGCGCTTATCCTCATTAGGGTCACGGGGATGCTGGAGCCTATCCCAGCAGACTTTGGGCGAGAGGCGGGGTACACCCTGGACTGGTCGCCAGTCAATCGCAGGGCACATATAGACAAACAAACATTCACACTCACATTCATACCTATGGACAATTTAGAGTCACCAATTAAGCTAACATGCATGTTTTTGGAATGTGGAAGGAAACCGGAGTACCCGGAGAAAACCCACACACGCACGGGGAGAACATGCAAACTCCACACAGAGATGCCCAACGGAGATTTGAACCCAGGTCTTCCAAATCTTCTGACTGTGTGGCCAATGTGCTAACCACTCAGCCACTGTGCAGCCTGCAGACATCTTATATTATTTTAATGTGTTTTATTTATTTATATGCAAATTCTTTCTTTGTTCCTTGACGTTTTTTACCAAAGTCGCTGGGGATCGGTAAAGCCATCAGAAAACGCTGATTTCACTGTCAATCAAAGAGGGATTCCGCCTCAGATGAATCATCCAACATCATGCAGAAGCATAGTGTTCGGGCCCGCTCGCTGCCCATAAACCCCCAGAGACGCTGGGCGACCGATGGGTGGGACACAGCCCAGCATTTATCCAATGACCGCCCAGTTTTGCACCGTGGAGCAGCCCACTTTACGCTTCCCCATCAAAGTTTGTAGACGCTCAGAGCCCGACCGTATAAAAGCAAAATCCAGCCATGGCGCTGCAGCGATGAATGAGAAGGAAGAGGTGTCAGTTACCAGTCAATGAAATGTAAACACAGCACTACATATTTCACCACTTTTTTCAGACATTTTAGGGGAGACTGAGCTTCCCTTGCAGTCTTAGAACAATCGCCTCTGGTAGATAGCGTAGTCGGTAGGATTGTAGGCAGAAAAAAACATGTATCGACCCCAATACCAGTATGAGGCCACTGCTCTGTGTGTGTGTGTGTGTGAGTGCCAGGAAGAAAAGCTCTGACTTGGTCGAGGAGATTTTGTTTGCTGTTAGACCCCAAATATAAGACGACCTCACTTTTGGACTTCTTACATTGGAGTCAGCTGATTTCTACCAAGGTTGTCCAATGACACCGTCCGATTGATTCTTCCTGATAAAAACGTCAGAAACATGTGTTTTTCTGGCGATAATGATATCGGCATGCGAGTGAGACCTCATAGAATTGCACGGTACTCCACAGAGCAACAAGCTCACTATGTCTGGATTTTGGAAGTTTTGTCTTTTAATTGGAAAGAGGCAATATGCAAGGACTGTAAGAAGATACGGGGTCTTCTTTTAGTACTTCTAGTCTAATATCACACCTCAGCTGCGGTGTCGGTATCAATGCTGGACAGTATGGGTCTGGTTACTGTGGTATGCACCATGCTTTGGTTTGTTTTTTGCACGTGGAATAGCCGTCGTCTGCTTAGAGTGTTCAATAATGCCGGGTCGGTGGATATCAGCGGAGCCAACAAAAGGGTTTCCCTGCAAAGCTTGGGAGGGGGGATTGTCTCTGGCAGAGCCCACGCGGTGCAACCGAAGCGCGCCCCTGAGAAGTTTTGATGAATATGCTGCGCATAGGGAAGGATGCAAACAAAGACGCCGCGATCAATAAAATAATGTCGACCTCGAAGGGCGGGCACAGCGGAGGAAAAACATGACACTATCAGCCTATGCTGCACTTTGACAATAAATAAGGCAGCTGTTGGCTTCTTTTTTTTTTTTTTACTTGCGATGCTCACAGCTGGTGTGCGAGGAGCCGCCGAAGGTCCATGCATCTACTAAACAAGATAACTTGCCTAAAGCAAGTATATGTAGTCGTTTGACCTCAAAATTATAGTTTCAAATTCATATGGAGGACGCCCTCAGCATCTCTGTGGTTACCACGGCAACCCCGCATCATCTGCTAGGGGTGGTCCATGTTGACGTTTGACCGGCCAGTTTGTTTATTTTTCTGTTTATTTGAAAGACTTGCTGCTGACATGCTGACTTGTTTGTGAAATTAATATCTTAAGTAAATGAGCAAATAATATCAATATAATTACAGTATATTATATTACATGAATGAATATTTAAATATTATAATATATTTTAATGTGAATTGGTTCACAATAATAATAATATTTTTCCATGTTATTATTTATTAATTTTGTAATTTTTTTTACATCAGCCGTTGTATGTTTATTGCAATGGCATTTTAATGATCATTTTTGTCATTTAAAAAGCCACAGCTGCTGTGGCTGTGCAGTATACCTAAAATACTTTTAGGTATAGTAGCAACAGAATTAGCTCATGTTAAAGTTTGCCAATGTGCCGCTACTTGAGTGGCCTTCCGGCGGCGTCGCGATAACTCTTCCCAGGCGTCGCCCATGAGAAAAGCTTCATATTATGCGTAACATTGAACTTTGCAAGGACCTTCCTGAAACTCAGCGGATATCCGAAAAAGCTCCCCGCCGTCCCCTCTCTCGTTCGCCGTCTCCCCTTATGCGTGTCCTTGTGTTGTCTAGTCAACTCCTTTCCTCAGAGAAATATACGACTGGGCCGCATATCACAGCCATCCATCAGCCAAACGCCCCCAAACGTGGCGCGCGCCGTTATTAAAGTGGCAGCGCCATATATCAAACGATTCTACAGACAAATCAAAACTCTCGCACAAACACTCTCGCTCGGGGGCAGTTGCTGTGACGTGTCAGTTGGCCTGATTTGAATGCCTATTGTATATACAGTACCAAAAAGAAAAACGTTTCCGGAGACTTTTACATGAGAATGAGTGAGAAGAGATCCAAACTTTTGACTAGGACAGGTAGATCATGGTAATTACAGGGCTGGACTCACTATCATTATGTTATTTAACAGCGACATACATATAGTCCAAAAGACTAGTAAAAAAAAAGTCCCTTTTTAAGCAACCATTTCATATTTTTTTCCTAAAAAGAAAAAAAATCTTGTCTTGCAATTTTCACATGCAAAAAATCCACAAGCCAATCTTAGGGAGATATTTTTTTTGCCAGAAATTAGTTATTTTTTTCTATTAACAGGCTAGAAACCTTATTTTGAGTATTCTTCAACAACAAATTAGGACTATTTGTCTTAAAATAAGAATAAAATTGATTTCTAAACTTGATACATTTAAGAATGGACTCCCACCAGTGGCGGCTGCTGGTCATTCAAGGTGGGAAGCTCATTACGTCATAAATGTGTTTGTTTCTACCCTCCGTTCCTAGTAGTTTTGAACAAACACAAAAAAGGCGTTGGGGCACAGTAAAGTCTCCGGATCAGTTCAAAACAACTGAAAGAAAACTCTCCGGTGGAGGTTTATACTTTAAGATCGCTGATTCGCTTGTTTCGCTGTCAATCAAAAAAGGACTCCGCCTCAGACAGATCATCCAATCATCATGCAGAAGCCGAGTGTCCTGGCTAGCCCACTGCCCCATAGACCCCCAGAGATACTGAGTGCCCTATGGGCGGGACAAAGCCAAAGCATACCATGACTGCCCCCTGGGGGGCCCCGGCGTGGCGCTGAAAATCATTTTAACTCCAAAAGGGGGTCGCTGCAAAAAAAAGTTTGGTAACAGCTGGGTTAATTGGTGACTAAGTTCTGAGTGTGAATGGTTGTTTGTCTACATGTGCTCTGCGATTGGCTGGTGTACCCCGCCTCTGGCACCAAGCCAGCTGGGACAGGGAACAGCGTAGCCCTGAAATCCTGGTGAGGATAAAGCGGCATTAACGATGGATGGACAACAAGAGAGCAGAAATGTTGAGTGTAAACTTAATAACCGGTTCCCTTTCCCCGTGGGACAAAAACAAGCTCCAAACTAACTGCGGTGCTCGTGGCGTTTTACTGGAAATGGAACTACAGTATAGTAATTGATGGCTGATTGATCAGCGCATCCCTAGTTATAACATAATGTATCCACCCCAATATAAGACGACCTTGAATATGAGGCCATAGACAGGAAGGAGTTGCTTAGTAGTTTTCTGTTGGTTTGCATCTAGACCCGCCTTTTGTTTGGTGCAGATGGATTATTTGACCTTTTTCCTGATGATGGGTTGGAATCACTCTCATGTTGCTCATTACTCCCACCTATTGGACTGGAATGCGTTGTTTGGCCTTTGCAGAGGTCTGATGTCTACTCAATGCCATTGAATGTTACATGACCGAATGACCTGGTTCAAGAGTTCAGGAGGTCTGCATCACGTATTCATACGCCGTCTCCTAACTTATCTCTTGAAATATGGATTCCCGCTGGCAGGACAGATGCGGCGACTCACCGCTGCAGAGCAGCGCGGCGTGAAGCCAGAGAGCATATGGCTGCCTCTAACTGGACGTAAAGCCGTTGCGCTGGTAGACGAGTCGCGTACCGGCGCTCGAAAAGGTGCCGGCCTCAAAGCAGGGTGGTACTTGAGTGTACAATTCGGCTTTTTACTTTGGACCGCCCAGTCTGTGTTCCCGTAAGGCAATGCTACTACTTACTTAACCCCTTGCTGCCTCCATTAGAGTCAGAAAGTAGGGGATTACCTCCCCCGGGGGCTTGGCTAATGACTGTCATGGCCGCAGAAAGCCGATTTAGCGAGGCTGCAGCAGGGAGGCGTGAAGCCCAAATCTCCTACTAAGTCGCAGCGTGAGAGGCCTTAATAAAGGAGACACTCCGCCGTATCGGCGGCTTCCTTCTGAGAGGAAGTTGTACGAGTCATGCAGGACCTGCTGTATTTATGTGTACTGGAACTACTTCAGCAAAAGCATTGTTTATAATACATTTGAACTAAAGTTCTGTTGGGTCCAATGCCTTTGATTGTTGTGTTCTAACAGTGGGCATCCTTCTCGGGCGTGGGCCAGGGCACACATGATGCGAAGCACAACACAGCTGAGTCGTAGAGTTTAAGCTCCTGCACGGAGGCGACGACTTACGAAAGGACAGCTTGGTCTTTGCCGTCCAAAGCTTCTAAAATCTCACATAACTGTAACTGTGAATGGTCGGCTACCAGCTCCTTATTTTCCTCCTTCCTTTGGTTTTCCATCTGAAGCCCATCCGTCCATTTTCTATTCCTCATTGGGGGCGCGGGTATGCTGGAGCCTATCCAAGATGGATTCGGGCGAGAGGCGTGGCACACCCTGGACTGGTCGTCAGCCAATCACAGGCACATTCAGACATTCATAGCTATGGACAATTTAACATAACATGCATGTTCTTAGAATGTGGGAGGAAACCGGACTACCCGGAGAAAACCCACCCACGGGGAGAAACTCCACACAGAGATGCCGAGCGGAGATTCGAACCCTGGTCTTCCGGATTTCCTGACTGTGTGGCTGCACGGGTTTCCATTTGAAGCCAGCACTAAAAAGCAAATAGCGTGAATCTTCAAAATTTGTCCCATTTTTGCTGTTTTTGTTTTTTTGTTCATACCCAAATATTTTAATTTTTTTAAATCATCTTTTAAATCATCTTTGTACATTTACTTATTTTAATATAATGTTTTTATTCCCATAATTTCTTATTCCCTACATATAACTTTGCCCAAACAGAAACTATGGCTTTATTTTAGATTCCTGCTCATAATGTTGTCGATTTTTTTATTTTCTTTAATATTTTAACTCTATGCTACTCTTCTTCTTNAAAGCACAACACAGCTGAGTCGTAGAGTTTAAGCTCCTGCACGGAGGCGACGACTTACGAAAGGACAGCTTGGTCTTTGCCGTCCAAAGCTTCTAAAATCTCACATAACTGTAACTGTGAATGGTCGGCTACCAGCTCCTTATTTTCCTCCTTCCTTTGGTTTTCCATCTGAAGCCCATCCGTCCATTTTCTATTCCTCATTGGGGGCGCGGGTATGCTGGAGCCTATCCAAGATGGATTCGGGCGAGAGGCGTGGCACACCCTGGACTGGTCGCCAGCCAATCACAGGCACATTCAGACATTCATAGCTGTGGACAATTTAACATAACATGCATGTTCTTAGAATGTGGGAGGAAACCGGAGTACCCGGAGAAAACCCACCCACGGGGAGAAACTCCACACAGAGATGCCGAGCGGAGATTCGAACCCTGGTCTTCCGGATTTCCTGACTGTGTGGCTGCGCGGGTCTCCATTTGAAGCCAGCACTAAAAAGCAAATAGCGTGAATCTTCAAAATTTGTCCCATTTTTGCTGTTTTTGTTTTTTTGTTCATACCCAAATATTTTAATTTTTTTAAATCATCTTTTAAATCATCTTTGTACATTTACTTATTTTAATATAATGTTTTTATTCCCATAATTTCTTATTCCCTACATATAACTTTGCCCAAACAGAAACTATGGCTTTATTTTAGATTCCTGCTCATAATGTTGTCGATTTTTTTATTTTCTTTAATATTTTAACTCTATGCTACTCTTCTTCTTCTTTTCCTTCCTGCTTATCCATTCTAGAGTCGCCAATTGCCTCCATCTAACCCTGTCTTCTCTCGTGACAACTACCTTCATGTCCTCTTTCACAACATCCATAAACCTCTTCTTTGGTCTTCCTCTAGGCCTCCGGCCTGGCAGTTCACGACTCAGCATCCTTCTACCAATACTGTATATTCACTATCTCTCCTCTGGACATCTGTCCGAACCATCTCAGTCTGGCCTCTCTGACTTTATCTCCGAAACCTCTAACATGTGCTGTCCCTCTCACGCCTGATCCTGTCCATCCTGGTCACACCCAAAGAGAACCTCAGCGTCTTCATCTCTGCTACCTTCAGCTCTGCCTCCTATCTTTTCCTCTGCTGCACTGTCTCTAGACCAAAGAAGGTCTGTGGTGGTTTCACCACAGTTTTGTACACCTTTCCTTTCATGTTAGCTGAAACTCTTCTATCAAGTTTATTCTTGTAAATAATGTTATTGTCAGAATATGACTTTTTCCTCTTAATATTTGTATTTTATTCTTGTGATATGACTGCTGATTTTCTCGTTAAATTATATTTTTAGAATGTGCGGCGGGATAAAAAACAAAAAAACATGGCCACGAGCTGCAAATGGCCCCCAGGCCCCACATTGGACACCCTTGGTGCCGTTGCAGGCTCAGCGAGACCCATGTGGGGTGTTTTTTATTCCAAGGCATCCTCAAAAATGGAGGACATAAGATGGGAACCCAAAATGCAAAATACCATGATAGGAAAAGGCTGTTTTCGTGGCGTGTTTTAGGAATAATATCCATGGCGGGGGCACTGAGCCCAATGCTCCTGCACCCATGACTTCTTTTATGTCCCATCCAGGGACTTCAGCTCCGTGACATTTTGGAATATCTGATCTAAGGGAGTTCTTATCATTTACTGCCGCTTATTCTTGCTTCTGTTTCTTTTTTTCCTCCCCTGCCGCCTCCCCCTTTCTGTCTAAACAGTACATGCAAAGGCGCCGCATGCGGCAACACAATGCGCTCCCTTATTGATCGGGAGCAGGGGGCCAAAGGAGAGCACTCACGTAGAAGTTTGTACAATTGATCTCAGGCATCCGCCATCATGCTTCTTCCCTGGCACATACGCTACTGCAATTCCTTGCATGCGTACTCGGGATTCTGAATTGGCTTGCGGGTGTGTGGTTTTCACCGTGCTGCTGTTTTACCCACAGGACACGGCTCAGTGGGACGTAAGGATGTACACCATATAGAACCAAACCGTGTGTAGATGAGCAGATGAGCTCGCGGGGGGATTCCAACACGCGTCATTGTGTGGCAGTGCAAGGTGAATTGCAAAGCCCGGGATTGCTGCCACTTTCTCTGTCCTTGCAGCTTATGAGGCTCCTTGGCCCACAGGTGGCCTCGGAGTTCAAGTCGGTTTGGAGGATTTGGTTTTTAAACATTAAATCGATACAGTACTTCTTCTAACCCTGCTTGGTAGTCTGCCACCTCTAAATGGGACCTGGAAATGATCACGTCATTGTTTTGTAATTTT
>QODF01000037.1:433329-484766 GCA_024372805.1 Oostethus manadensis | reverse complement strand
TCACCACCTGGGGTGCTCTCCAGCACCCCTCTGATAGACTCCAAGAAGGCTGGGTACTCTGAACTGCCATTCGGCGCTTACACACAAACCACAGTCAGCCCGAAGGCGTAGGGAAATGACCCTCTCGTTCACCGGGGATGACTCCAGCACAGAGGCACCAAGACGGGGGGCTAATAATAAGCCCACACGAGCTCGCCGCCTCCCCCCTGCAGCAACTCCAGAGAAGAACAAAGTCCAGCCCCTCTCAAGGAATTTGGTTCCAGAGCCCAAACTGTGAGTTGAGGTGAGTCCGATTATATCTAGTCGGAATGTCTCCGCCTCTTCCACAAGCTCGGGCTCCCTCCCCACCAGAGAAGTGACATTCCATGTCCCAAGAACCAGATTTGGCCGCCAAAGACTAAGTCGCCCGGACACCCGCCCTCGACCACTGCCCAAATCGCATTGCACCGGACCCTTATGCTTGCCCCTGCAGGGGGTGGGTCTGGGGTGTTATTTTTTACCTGTCAATTTTTCTGGTTTGGAAGGGGTGTGAATTGAAATGTATTTCATATAATTGAATTGTATTTTTGTATTTATATATATATATTTAATTTAAATAAATTTTACATAGTTGGATTACATTTTATTTAATTTTTCTTTATTTCATTTCATACCTGGCAATTTCCTGTTTTTTCGAGGTAGTATTGGCACCCTAGCCTGGGTGAGTAAGGTGTGTAAGGGTTAACTCCTCATGCACCGGTTTGTATATACAGTATATATTTTCAACTTTATTACGTGTAAGCATATTTACCTGTATTTTATTGCATTTAGTTTCAGGGCAAACCTTCTCTCACGCCCCGTTGTGTTGAAAGCAATGGTGGCATCACCGATTGCGGGATGTGTGAAAGCTCAGATAACATCAGTGTGATGTCATTTTCTGCAGAAAAGGCGGCGCTTAGAGTTGATCTGTCTGGCTAAGTCTGAAAAATACGTTTGACAATAAGATAATTAGTCTTATTTTGGTGATACGCAACACCACATATCACAAGCCGTGTGACGCCCGACTGCATTTTCCGGAAAATCCTCGTATGTTTGTGAAGGAGGCAAGGCTGGCGGAGGATTAGGGCGGGGGAACAGCAGAGTGCCAAAATCTGCACAGCCTGTCAGACTTTGGACGGGAAAGAGACAGCAGAGGCGGGAAAAAAAGGGAAAAAATGTCAAGGAGGAGACTGCAAATGAGGCTTGTTTCAATACGAGGATCGATGGGCGTTCAGGAAAAGATGTTGTGTGCATCGATGATAAGTGTCCGTTGGCAAACACAAGACGGGAGGTTATTGAAGGGGATGTATAAGTGTGTGTGTGTGTTGGGGGGGGGGGTATAGCGGGTAATAGATGACTTTTTTCTCGCTAGTTGTTGGAGCCTGTGCTCGTCGGGGCTTAGAAACAACACTCCCGGGAAAGCCCGTGTTGGCGTTTCGAGGGCTTATTATTCCACTTCACCCTGAGGTCTTGATGATGATCGCATGTGGCCGCCGTACGAGTGCGCCTCTACAGGCCCGATCATTATTTTTAGGCGCTTGCCCTTTGTTGTCTGTGCACTCCCCTGGCCCGGGCCTTCTTTGGGAAGATGTGATTGTTGGGGACAGCCCTTCAGCAGTCGTCCATGTCACGGGGCCTTGTGGCGGGGGAGACCCGTTACGACAGACGGGCCGCGGCAGCCTTCTAGTTCTCTGTAGCCTTAAGTTAAAGTCGGGGTAATACATACTCATATGAAAACAAGGACTGCGTAATTCAACAAAAAGAAGGTTGCATTCTAAATGAAAGGTGTTTGCAGGGCAGACAAAGCCTCATTCATACTTATGGACCATGCATGTCAGTTTGTTTGCATTCTGTGTACACTTTGAAGGTGTTTTTCTGCCATAACACTGTTAATTGCACCCTGTGGCTACGCTTTCCTTATTTGATTGCTTTGGTGAATACATTACATATTTATATAGAATATATGTATTTTGTATGCAGGTTTGTTTTTATTGTTAGTATTTTCCAAATGTCACGATCCGCTTTATTGCGGGTTGCGTAGGAAAGGAGATATGTGTACAATACATGCTGACACTCGTTAAAAGGTGTGTCTTCCTTTTAATGGGGCCTCGAGGGTCACGGAGTTGCTAATAATAACAATCATAAAGTCCTGTACGCCAAGCAGCGCCGCCGCCGGTTTCCTCTCGTGCTGAACTGCATTGCTGATGAGCCCCCGCGAGAATCTCCCTCCTCCTCACTCATCCTGCTATTAGTTGAGGGTAAAAAATATCAAATAGGAACCGGGGAGTTCATCAACCTCCTGTGGCACCGATTTGATTGGCTATTCTAGTAAATGAAGCCGACGCTGCAGCCGTGCTGTCTTTAAGCAGCAAATCTTGGGCTAATTTGCGGGAAAATGTAGCGAATGGTGAGGCCGATTAACACCGAAAACAATCAGTCTTTGCACACATTATCGGAAGTCAGTCATGTCTTTCCCGACTTTTATGACTGGAGTGCTTGTCATGTTTGAAAAATACGCTCGTGAAGAGTGACAGTGAGCCGTCGTGACACCGCAATTTTGGGATCCGCTCCGCCCTGAGAAATGTCAGGAACCCTGCCCGTCCATCTGCGTCGTGATGGTGATGATGAGAAAAACACTGTTTGTCAGCGCGGTCCACATGCTGGGACCTGTGGATTTCGGCATCGTAAAATACTTTTTAGGGGGCGGGAGAACATTTAGTGGTAAAATTTGTTGTTGTCTGGAGAAAAAAAAACCATAACTCTCTGTACGGACTTTTTTCAGTAAAAAACTGTAAATGAAAGAGTTAAAAAACATACTTGCACGTGTGCTCCATCCATCCATCCGTTTTTTATGGGACGTGTGCGCCCTATTTTATTTTTTCTACTTGCACAATCTGTTTCTACACGAGTGTAAAGTTCTCGCACTGTCCAGCCCTGATATCGTGTTTAACATAACATTTTTTTGGACGGTGTCTACATATTTTGAAGTATTTTTGACATTCATTAATTATCATACAAGTGCAAAAATAAGCACTATGTAATAAAAGTAAACTAAAGTAAAATGACTACTCACCGTTTGGAGAGGGTACAGAAGGGTTGTTTGCAAAGCAATACTACCCCCTAGTGGCCTTTTATAGGTACAGCCGAGTACTTCTACTTTATTTTAATTTCATTGTGGTAGTACGTGGGGTGTTTTACCTAAAAGCTTTTTAGACCACACGGGCTATATTTTAAAATACTATTTTAAAATGAATTGTCATTCAAGTACAAAAAGAAACATTGTAAAATAAAACTAAAATAAATCAAAAGAACTGCTCACCTTTTGAATAAGGGAACAGGAAAGGTGTTTGTGAAGGAACACTGCCCCCAGTGGTGTTTTTTTAGGTACAGCCGAGTACTTCTCCCGTGTTTTGGTTTTTTTTTTAAACATGCATTGTCATACATGCACAAAATTAAGAATGTATAATAAAACTACAATAAAGTACAACTACTTTAGACATGTAATTAAGAGGGAACCGGAAAGGGCTTTGCAAAGCGGCGCTGTCCCCTAGTGGCCTTTTTTAAGTCTAACTGAGTACTTTTACTTTATTTTGTTTTTATTACCTAATTATCATACCGTTTTTAACATTAAAACTAGTTTTTTCTTTAAAAAGTGTTTGTACGTTAAAAAACGGGTTTTATAAGGAGGTGGGAGGTGTTGTATTGATAATCAGTGCAGAAAACAACAAACCTTGTGAAGAGAGATGGCGAGGGTGGGGGGGGCAATAGTGACGCGTCTATCCACAACGTCAAAATGCCCTTGAGGGGGACGAGTCGGGGGAAAGCCAGAAAAGAACTGAAGTGATGCGGAGACAAGAAAAAACAAAACAAAACAATGAAATCATTTGGATTTGTTTTATGCATTTTTTTGTTATAAGTCCACAACATGTTATAAGGCAGAATAGTGGTAATTAATACAGTAGAAAGTGACTAATTACTCTTTAGTTGTTTGCATATAAGGGAGCTAACTAGGTTGAGAGGACAGGAATGAGTACGTCCTCACGGTGATGTGAAATTATGATACGCCCAAAGCCAGCTGGGATAGGCTCCAGCATACCCGCGACCCTAATGAGGATAAGCGGCATAGAAAATGAATGGATGGATGGATCCAGTTCTTGGTATGCTTCTTGAAGCAAACACTAGGGGGCATCACCTGACTCGTTCAAGAAATTACAGCAATCCCATAATAAGGTGATAAGGATGACGTTTTAAAAAAGCAAGCGATTGTTGGTCTGGATATTATTTTTAATAAGGTCACGTTAGGCCCTAATTATTGGATGTGTTATCCTCAAAGGTACTACAGGTTCTCATGGGCTTGTTCAATTGTAACTAAAATGTTGGATGCGTTCATTTGGAATTAACATAACATAAAAATGTGTCAATTCAGATAAATGTGTTTATTTTTAGTATCAATTAAATAATGTATCAAATGTAAATAAATATTATAGAGCAATATTGGAGAATAAAAGATATGATATGAAACACAATATCCTGATCCCTCGTGGCACTTCTACACCAGGAGTGCCCAAACTGCAGCTTGGGGGCCTTTTGTGGCTTTGTCTTTTTGGGCTTGCGGCCCAAAGTAGTCATAAACATTGACCAAAAAAACCGCAGCAAAAATGGGAAGAATAGAGCAAAAAGCTGGAATGTAGATAATAGTAAAAAAATAAGAGAATAAACTTTGTCTTTAAATATGTTTAAGTTTTTTTAATTCTTTTTTCACAAAAAAACAAACATCAAATATCAAACTGGCCTCCCCGCGTCCTTTGATTTTCAGAATGCAGCCTTTGGTGGAAGAAGTTTTTTCTACGTTGGCCCACCAATATTGGCATAAAAATGGAATAATGGTAGATATCCAGTTCTCCATCCATTCATCCATTTTCCATGCCGCTTATTTCTCATTAGGGTATGCTGGAGCCTATCCCAGGTTTACACTCTGGACTGGTCCCCAGTCATTCACAAGGCAGACAAACCACCATTCACACGTATGGACAATTTAGGGTCGCCAGTTAAGGTAACATGCATGTTTTTGGAATGTGGGAGGAAACCGGAGTACCCGGAGAAAACCCAAGCACGCTCGGGAAGAACATGCAAACTCCACACAGAGATGCCCAATGGAGATTCAAGCCTTGGACTTCCAAATCTCTGACAGTGGGTGTAATTTGCTGAAATTAATAACACCCTGTAGACTAGAGAGGTATGTTGTTTTACTTAGCAGGACAAAAGAACGCTGCTTCAAACTAAACGGTTCCAAAACCAAAATCTATCACTTCACAGAAGATCCGATGGGTCTGCTTCCTGTCGTGTCCTCTTCCGCCCACGCTCCCTTGTTCCGTGCCTGGAAGTGGTCATCAGGATAGGATGAAGGGGATCACGGTGTAAGTGTAGGTACCGGTACGCACCGCTACCGAGCCAGGCTTTATTACATGCCGGCGTATACATAGAGTGTCGCTTGCAGCTGCCGTGCTCGCATTATCACGTCACACACGAGCCGCAGATGACAATAACGTGGTGGGAAAAGCTTAAAGACATGATTTATTACGTGGAAATCGGATGACGGGTGCCACAACAATGACAATTTGCACGTTGTCGCGAGGAAGGTAGGGTAGGGGTATTATTTTAGCAGCAAATCTCATGGCAAAGAGGAGCGGTGTGATGATAAACATAGAAGAGGAAATGGGAGTTATGATGATGTAGTACATTTAGCCGCACAATGGTTAAAATCCATGTGGAATTGGGATGGCTATTTTTAGTCTAAAATGTATAGGTAATCATGTCTAATGAATGAAAATGTAAGATTTTAGTCCCTAATGGGGACGTCATAAATATATGTGGCCCAACACCATAGTAGGAGAAACATGCCCATATCACGGTGCTTTACTGTCGTCACTGTGTACTGTGGCTTGAATTCAGAGTTTGGGGGTCCCAAAAACTGTCTGCGGCCCTTGTACCCAAAAGAACAAAAAAGAACACTCATCAGTCAACAAAATGTTCCTCCATTTTTCTTTCGGCCAGTTGATGTGTTCTTTCGCAAACTGTAACCTGTTCTGCACATGCCTTTTTTTTAACAGAGGGACCTTGCAGGGGATTCTTGCAACTAGATTAGCTTCACACAGACGTCTCCTAACTGTCACAGTACTTACAGGTAACTGCAGACTGTCTTTGATCATCCTGGAGCTGATCATTGGCTGTTGGGTTGAAGGACTGCCGAGCAAAGTGCGAAACCTCAACAAAGAAAAGCATTATCAGTGAAGACATAAACATGCAAAAATTGTGGTTTTTTTTAATCATTTGTACGTGCATTTATTTGTATTTATTTTTAACTTTGGGGAATGGGTCGTGTTTTTCTGCAGGGAAAAAAGCCCATTTTTGTAGAAAATCCTTTCTTTTGGTCCGGAAATCTGTGAATTTGCGGGAACCATGAATGCTACATCGTGCATGTGTTTGTCAGAGAATCTTTATTCAAATTTATTACATGCATTTATTTATTAATTTTTCCATTTTTCCTGTGTGATTTATTCAAATGAACAAATGCGCGGCTCAGTGAGCTCGTCCATCGATTTATGGGACTTGTTAGCTTGTTAGCTCGCGGCGTCGCAGGCGAGAATGTCTCCGGTTCCGAGTGGACGGCGACGAGCACGCACATGTTGCCTCGGATCCACAAGTTGCCCATTTGTGTGTGTGTGTGTGTGTGAGAGAGAAACTATAAGTTTTCCGTTCTCCCGAGAAGGAACGCTGCGTCCTCCGCGTCGGCGTTGCGTGGCAGCCTCGGCGCTGACACTCCACGCTCCGCAAATGTCACTGACGGTCCAATTAAAGGCTCGACTGACGGCGCGGCCCGCCACTAAAAGTTTCGGTTGTCGTCGGCTTTGTTTGCTGTCGTGTCGCCCGAGGCCCCGGGAGGTGTTTGGGGCCCGCGGTCCGGGTCAAATCTGTGCTGGCTTTGCATTTACACTTCCACCGGTTGGTGTCGTTTGGCTTTTGTTTGCTTTACGGGCCCCTGAAGAAGCATCCGGGTTATCCATCGCTTCACCCGCTCTGTTCGACAACAATCTACGGTGTCTTGAATACTCCTCGGTGCGCGATGAAACATCAGCCCGGCGCCCCTCATGCACTTTCTGTGTTGTTCTGTGCAGCCTGTTGTCATTGGCAGCAGACAGAGAAAATACCGCGGGCTTTTGTTGCCGTGGAGACGGAGCTAAAAATTTACCTAACATTTACCACTCAGTCACACTCCTAGTTACTTCTAAGCGCCCCTTCTCAGGAAACCGGCGTGGGTTGGCAACGCTCGGGGGAGTCGAGTATTTGTGACCCCTAAACCTGCAGACTGCGGTGCATATTAGACGGCTTATTTCTAAGGATTGACTTCCCTGCCAGCAATTAGCACAGCAACAAATAATCTCCTTAGTCCATTCTTTAGCACGCTTTCTCAGCCTCTGAGGACAGCAGATCTCTAAGTCTGTGGATCGGTAAGATTGCTTCACATCCGTATATCCATTCACATACACCCAAACTGTAACTGTCCGTCTGAGAAAGACATGAACAAAGTTAAATATCTATCTGTATATGTTCAAAGTAATAGCAATGAGACTGACTGTTTTTTATTATATTTTTATTGCTGCATGGCAAACAAGTTACCAGCGGGTGCAGTAGATTCTCAGAAAACAGCACTCATGACATGCACACTCTTAAGGCTGTGCAATTGGGCAATTAGTTGGAAAGGGTGTGTTCCAAAAAATAGCAGTGTCTGCCATTGTCTTTACAAACTCAAAAGTATTTTGTACAAACTTTTGGCGATCCTGTGAATGACTAAACTAATATTTAGTTTTTTAGAACTGCTTCACATCCGTGTGGCATGGACTCTACCAACTTGTGGCATCTTTCAGCTGTTATTCCACTCCAAGGTTCTTTAACCCCATTCTTGGTTTTAAATCAGAAACAGCATTTTTGATGTCACCCCACAAGTTCTCCATTGGATTAAGGTTTGAGAATTGGGCTGGCCAAACCATTACATTCATTTTGTTGGTTTGGAAGCAAGATTTTGCTGGTTTACTGGTGTGTTTGGGGTGATAGTCGTGTTGAAACAGCTTTTTCAGGGCATGTCCTTTTCTGCATAAGGCAACATGAGCTCTTCAAGTATTCTGACATATGCAAACTGATCCATGATCCATGCTATGGGATAAATAGGCCCAACACCATAGTAGGAAAAACATGCTTCACTGTTTTCACTGTATACTGTGGCTTGAACTCAAAGTTTGGGGGTCGTCTCACAAACTGTCTGCGGCCCTTGCACCCAAAAAGAACACTTTTACTTTGTTCCTCCATTTCTCTTTAGGCCAGTCGATGTGTTCTTTGGCAACTTGTAACCTCTTCTGCACATGTCTTTTTTTTTTAAACACAGGGACTTTGCCGGGGATTGTGTCACAGTACTGTCACAGTACTTTGAGGTAACTCTAGACTGTCTTTGATCATCCTGGAGCTGATCATTGGCTGAGCTTTTGGCATTCTGGTTATTCCATCCATTTTGATAGTTGTCTTCTGTTTTCTGCCACGTGTCTCTGGTTTTGCTCTCCATTTCAAGGAGAAATGCATGTTGAACAAGTGCTGGTTTCATCTTTAAATAGGGGCCACCTGATGCATACCTGTTTTTTCACTAAATTGACCACTGATTGAAAGCCACTTCTCTTTTTTGGCACACCCCTTTCAACTAATTGGCCAATTGCACAGCCTTAAGAGCGTGCTTATCATGAATACTGGGTCTTGTTTGTTTTCTGAGAATCTACTGCACCTACTGGTAACTTGTTTGGTATGCAGCAATAAAAATGTACTAATGATTCATCTGGTTAGTCACATCGGGCTGCAAAGCGACCTAGCAAAGTAGTTCTATTATTATTTGCAGAGACAATCTTCTTTTTACACTTGAATTGCGACAGCTGTGATATGTGTGACGTGTAATGTTGACCCGGGGGCTGATTATTTCTATTTGCGTGACTAGTGGGCAGGTCGTGCGGGTTTATGCAAATGCCCTGCAAATCAGAGAACTTATCTTGAGCCTCATTTGCTGCACTCCGCCTTTCGTCTTGGCTTCCTGTCTGAGCAAAAAAGAGGTTAGCGCAGGCTGAGGGCGACCGTAAATCCCTTTTTCCCCTCATGTGAACTACCAACTTGTAGTAAGCGGTGGCAGTCTGCCACTCTTTAAGAGGAAGAGGACGAGCTCGCTGTCTGCTATACCGGAGAAGCTCTTAATTGGAACGCTAATGACATGAGGTGCAGCTTGGATCCGCAGGCGGAGTCAACAGATGCCAGGTCCTGCTCCCGTCCTTTTCATCCTGCAGGATGGAACGATGCACGCTTCACACTTGCTGCTAAACTCATTAGGAACGGCACACTTTTTTTCCGAAAAAGATTTTTGAACTCAAGTGCAGCTGCAAGGGTTTCTGCTTCACTCTCCATTTATTCCACACGAAGCTCTCGGATACTCAGACCTTTATCTGACCATCACGGGGTATTAGCTCCCTAAAAGCAATCTGATGTTCACTCCACTCCCTGTTAACGCTGAAAGCAGCTGAATGCAACATTATAGGCTAATGTTTTTTGGACGGGAGGAGGTTCTTCTGCACGGGTCAGAGCATCATGCCAAGAAAATGTTCCTTCTGGCATTTATTTAGTGCTCACCTTTCATTTGAACTCCTTCAGTGGTCTCCGTTGTGGAGTGATCGCTCTGCAGCTGATACATTCATGTTGTTGAGAAGCCGACTTTCATGGGAATTTAGTGGGGGTTTTTACAAATAGTAATTGAATTAGTAGATGATTTTCAACTTGGGATTCAACTTGGGATTTCAAATGTATTAAACAAATATATTGTATAAAATATTTAATAAAACTGTATTTAATGTACCATTTTTTAAGTTACAATAAATTAAAATAACAATAAGTAAAATAATCAAAAAATGTTACCTTGTCAATAAAAATGATAATAAATTAAATAAAAATTAACTTTCAATTCAATGGTCTCAATGGCTTTAAAAACCTATTAGAAGTATTATAGCTCACATTATTATAGTTAATAATAACGCAACAAAAACGATGGTACAATTACTTAGTAAAATGAACAAAATTAGTTTTAATGAACCATACAAAATTCTTATTTGCAAAAGTAAAAGGGAAAAAATAATAATTATTAGTTAAATAAATAAATGCATAAATAGTTTGATAACACACATTGCTAGTAGAATGGTGTTCTTTACCTAAACAGACTCATCATATCTTCGGACGTAGGCATAAATAAATATTTATAAACCTCTTCAAGCTTACTATAGTATAATATTTACAATACGTAGTAATAAAAATATGAAATATAATCCATTTTAGTCAGCATCGATGAGCCTAATTGTGTAATATTATGTATTGGCTCAAACCCGTAAAAAATCAAAAGTTGAAAAACAAACCAAAAAAACAGGAGGTGTCAGAGGGGTTAAGAAGTGTCGGTCAACTGTCCCGACTGGTCCTCGGCCTCCAGACGCTCCCGTCATCTCTCAGACTGCCTCCCTTCGAGGTGTCAGGTCGCTTTGGTTGTTTCACACTACGTGGCGTTGACAGAGCAAGTGCCGCTGGAGTTGTTTTACTTTTTTTTAAAAGGTTTAATGTTGGACTGTGTTGTGTCGGAACACGTGACAAAGCATTTTCCGGTCTTTTGTTGAGTTAAATTCAATTTGCGCAGATAATACACTCAAGGTCTTTCCATTGTGTCTTCATGTCCATCTATCCCTGTACTATTTTCATCTGTTTGTGCAGGTGCCTGTCCTCGCCCCTCTGAATGTAGTCCTTTTGTCCTGCAGAACTGTCTGTGGTTTACACTCTCTTAGATAAATTAAACGTCAGACATTTTTATCCTTTTTTAAATGCGACAACTTTTACAGTGTGTTGTGTTTGGAATGGCCTGATAAACCGCGCAGTGCGTCATAAATGTTGTCCCTTGTCAGCAACTTTTCTGGCCAATCGAGTGTGACTACTGATGAAGAAAGGTCTCTCGCTGGTTGGTTAGCCTCAGGGAAAGAACAACTGCCACCGGAGTCCAAATTGAACAACTTCTCTCTCTTTTTTTGGTATTTTTTTACAAACAGACTACACACTATTTTCACCTGCTGGCACGCGGTGTGATTTCCACTCAGGTTACAGAACATTAAGAAATAAGTTGGGTTACAGAACTGGGCAGACAAAAAAATTAATGTGGTCTTAGGACGGGTTGAAGGAAGACCTCAACACAGGGGTAGGACTGGTTGGAAGACAAACTGAAATTGGGTATAAGAGGAACTGAATAAGGTTCCAGGACTGGTTTAAGAAGACCCGAGTGTGGTTACAAGACTGGTTGAGGAAGAACAGAAGGAGGTCACAGGACTGGTTGGAGGAGTATTTAACCTGGGTTTACAAGACCGTAGCAAGGTAGGACCGGTTGAATGAAAAACTGATTGCTGTCTTAAGGGCTGGTTTGAAGAAAATCTGATACAAACAAGGACTGAAAAGGGTGTACAACAGGCTGGGAGAGGAAGCGAACTAGGTTACAGACAGGGTTAGGCAAAGTGATCTCAAGACTGGCTTAATGAAGACCTCAACACAGATGTAGGACTGGTTGAAAGATCTGAAAAAGTACAAGGCTGTTTTCAGGAATGACTGAACTTGGGTATAAGATTGGTTGGAAGAAGAACTGAACAAGGTTACACGGCTGATTTAAGAAGGGCTGAGTGTGCTTACAGGGCTGGTGGTAAAAACTGAACAGTGGTAAATTCCAATAGATTGGAAGAACAACAGAACACTGTTATGGGAATGGTTGCAAGAACTGAACAGGACTTAACAGACACTTAACAGGCATATGACTTGTTGGAACAAAGAACTGAGCGATGGTACAAGGCTGATTCAAGCAGGAAACAGGCTTTATGGAACTGGTTGGAACAAAGAACTGATCAAGGTTAATGGACTGGTTCAAAGATGTACTGAATGTGGTCACAAGACTGGTTGCAAAAATAACTCACCAAAGGTGAAAGACTGGTGGCAATAGTTGGAAAAATAGTCGGTAGAAAAACTCAACAGGACTTGTTGCAAGAACTGAATGTGACGACGGAAGTGATCGGAAGATGAAATGAATGTACTTGAAGTAAAAATGAAAGATGTCTTAAGATGGGAATAAAGAATTAAAAGACTTAGGTCTTTGTGTCTTTGTATTTTGTACTTCAGCTGTTGTTATAAGGTATGAGACTACAAGACCTAGGTCTTTGTGTCTTTGTACTTTGTACTTAGGTCTTTGTTGTTATAAGGTATGAGACTACAAGACCTAGGTCTTTGTGTCTTTGTATTTTGTACTTCAGCTGTTGTTATAAGGTATGAGACTACAAGACCTAGGTCTTTGTGTCTTTGTACTTTGTACGTAGGTCTTTGTTGTTATAAGGTATGAGACTACAAGACCTAGGTCTTTGTGTCTTTGTACTTTGTACGTAGGTCTTTGTTGTTAGCCTACTTTTCCATTCATGACATGCATTTTTTCGTTGTGCTACCCCAGTTAGGAGTGCAGTTAACTTCTGCGGCGTGTAAAGGGCAACCCTGACATCGAGAGACATGTCTAAGTGACAGAGATGTTGGGAGACGAGCCAGAGAGGCGATGGAGAGACACGCTTTAGCTAATGGGAAAGCCTTGAAGTGAGACAGTAATCCGGACAAAATGTCAGGCCGCTTTCAAGTGGGAGAACTTGACGGTTTCCCAATTAAAACCAGGAGGCGGCTTCTTCTCGAACCATTTGTGTTGCGGAAGAGGTAGCGTGTTTACACAGGTGGTCCGGCCAGCCTGGAGAACGAGAGCGGCGCTATGATGAAGCTTTTATCGGTTCTCAGACGGGATTGATTTTGAAACCAGCCGGTTTATCTTCATTATGACTCAGAACGTGTTGTTCACGGCGCCGTTATCGACCGCGGCGGCTAATTGAAACCGACATTGGGAGAGTAGTCCTACGTGAGGTCTTCATTCAGCCCAATAAAGCACTTGTCCGTCCTCTCTGTCACAAAAACCCAGAAAAGATGACCCAGACACTGTTTTTCATTTCATCGCTTTTATTGTTTGAGCAGCTTATTGAAACCGTGATTTCCCCAAACTACGCGTCCGTGTGTTCCTCATCTCATTGTCTCCTCGCCCGGCCTCGGCCAGCGTGAGGAGGAAGTAGCGCCAGTTGGTTTTGTTTGTGGGGCGCTGTGAGCCAACTGAACCAACAAGCACACTGATTAAAATGAAAATGGGATCCGCTGCAGGGAGCCGCACCACATAAATCCTCCTTCACGGGAACACCGGCCCTGGACCTCCACATCGACTGCTATGCCACTTGACGGGAAAACACCATAAAGCATATGCGGAGGCTTAGCTTGATGATGCCTCTGGGCATGCTGGTATTTACACATGTAATAGTGCACCTTATTTCAAAGAAACTTACATTAAATAACATCATGTCGAAACTTGCACAGTTCAACATGTCTGAAAAGTAGCAGGACAAAGTATGTCAATGGATGAGATCAAGGAATGGTTGCAAGAACTGAACAAGACCATGAGAGTGTTTAAAAGACACGCTGGTCTATAAGGTTACAGGACAGATAGCAAACAGAACTGGTGAAATAGGAACTGGGGTAGAAGGGTACAAAACTGATCGGAAGAAAAACTGGGTGAGGTTGCAGGATTGTTGGCAGCAAGAACTGAACAATGGCACACATGGGTACAGATGAAGAATTGAACATGATTGAAGAACTGATTGGAAGGGGAGCCGAATAACGTCATGGGAATGGTTTCAAGAACCAAGCAAAACCTTGGAAATGGTTAAAAGACAAACTGGGGTACACGTTTTAAAGGACTGCAACCAGAACCGAACGTGGTCTTAGGACAGCTCTGAAGAAGAACCTAAAGAGTTCAGGGGGGCGGACGGAAGAACTGCACAAGGATACAAGTCTGATTGGTGAAGTAAATAAGAGTTTACAGAACTGTTTGAAAGAAGAACTGATCAAGTCATGGGAGTGGTTGAAAGAACCGAACAGAATGGGTTAAAGTACAAACTGGGGTGCGAGGGTACAGGACAGATTGCAAGCAGAACTGGATGTGCTCTCAGGACAGATTGGAAGAACGAGGGCGTAGGTCTTGTTAGACTGAAGAACTGCACAAGGATGCAAGACTGAAGTAAATGCAACGGGTTTACAGAACTGGCAGGAAGAAGCCAGATCTGGTTTTTTTGTGTTTTTATCGGAAAACAAAACAATACTCGTCCTCTTCTGGGAGAATCCCGAGTCTGTACCGTTCCAAACGCGGCGTACTGAAAAATCCGATTAGGAATGCATGTCCTGTTACATCCCTAGTAGACTTGAAGTCTGAAGTGGGCACTTTGACGGCAGCTTTGAGTGAGCAGGATGCTGATATTGGAATGGATATGAGTGGTGACGTCTAATCTACGTTTCCAAGTCTACACCGGCGCATCGCTCTAATGAGACTTGTTGACCCTCTCCTGTCGGCCTCTTCAAAGCCGCAGCTGCTGCCCTCCTAAAGGACGACGCCCGCCCACCTCTCCTCTCCAAGTGACAGGCTTGCCATCGATAGCTTCATCTCTTGCACAGCGCTGCTCTTCCGGCCACGGCTGACTACACTTACACTGAAGCTACAGGCTGCTGAATGTGCAGTGGAGCTCAGCAAAGCCCAGCTGGGAGCCGCTTGCAAAGAGGAGCCTTTTACCTGGCCCTTGGTGCCTGAGATGTTTTTTTACGTACTCTACCAAAGTGCTGTTCTGTGTGTCTTTAAGAAGCAGGACCTGGCTAGGAACTGTTAGCTGCAAGCAGCAGGTTAGCAGTGTAGAGAGTGGCCGACAGCAGCTCCTGTGTGAACGTTCGCTTTGTGTTCTCTGCTTGTTAATAGAGTGAAGTGCATCGTAAGTTTCTTTCACCGTAAAATGTGTCAATAGTGTAGTATTCCACACTGCTCTCTAGGTGTCGGACATTGATGAGACAATAGCCACCAGGAAGTACCCTGTCAACCTATGAGTCTGTCTTGTCGTATTTATGTCTAAGATTACTTATTTTACTTTACTATATTGGGTAAAACAAATGTAAAGGTGGCTATATGGGTGTTATTTCATGTCTAGAGGGCTGTAATAATAGTAAGGTTGTAAACAGGTTTTGCAACTACAAAAACATATCATTTATTAATTAATATTAAACCCTACTTTGCGGAAATTCAATCGATCAAAAACAATCAACTTAAATAAACAGGAGACGCGTGTTAAGGTCCCTATAGGGGTGTTATTTCATGTTTGGAGGGCTCTAAATAAATGTATTTAGAACATAATTAGCAGGTTTTCTATGTTCTAACTACGAAAATAGACAACTTATGAATATGGAGTCCTACTTTTATTTGTTTGCTGCTGGGGCAGAACATCTTTTTGAAATCTGAACAAATCTGTAGTTTTTGCTCTAGGTGGTATTATTTTCTTAAAAATGAAAAAAAAAGCACTTTACTAATTTTAACAAGCTTCCTGCAAAATTCTCATTAGAGTTCCACTAACAGCTGCACGGATAACTCGGCTTTGCTTCAAAAAACATTCCCAATGACCAAAAGAAAGTTCCCACCAGCTCTATTTACCAGTTAGCTTTGCGGATTACCCGCCGCCCTCCGCCCCTGCTGCCGTGAATTTTCCGTGCGCGTCACGATCACGCACCTGAGTGTGACGCCGCCCGGGCACAATGGGCGAGCATCCTTACTAATCAGCACCTGCTGCCTCTGACAATGGAGGCGGGCGGCCACGTGATGCGCCACTTCGGCAGGGCTGCGGGTCGGTGGAGGTCGGTGGGGGGGGTTGGGGGGGGGGGCCGCCTTGTGTGAATGGCTAATGACAAACACAGGCACCCAGCGTCCTGGGATGGGATAAGGCGTTAGATGGCACCCTTACAGATGCACCCGGGTGTGAATATCCCCTGTTGGCAAACTGTTACAGCACCTCCCACTGTTGGTGCACATTTGTGTGTGTGTGTGTGTGTGTGTGTGTGTGCCCACACAAAAGCATGTGTCTTACCATTTTGACAGCAAAACTGCAGGGGCGGTGTATTAATTATAAAGGCAAGAACCATCTGTACTTTGATTTGTGACACTTTCCTCGCTCTGCACGTGCAGATGTTAAATGCAAGTCTTTGTTAACGAGGTGCTTTAAGATTTCAATACCAACACGTTTGGGAGGAAACGGTATTTGGAGCGTGACCCGTTATGACAAGAATTCAGCAGGACTTTGTCATGCATTGTAATTAGCGGAAACGCTAACTTTAGCACCGCGAGTACGGCATGTCTGCCGTTTATTGGAGTCACAAAGTCACGTTTCTCGCGTTCATTATAAGGAAAATGACCATCTGTACTTTGAGTTTTGCCGCTAAAACGGCCTCTGTGCTCTTTATCGCCGCTTTCTCCAGGGATCGTCCGCCAGCCCTAAAGCGCTTGATAATTATCACGCGTACGATTCAACAATGTATGGACGTTCACCGGGAAACGTCCCTATTTTAGACGCTAACAGATGTTCGGTTTTTACACCTCGACAGCCCGTCTCACAATAGCTTTGTAAGAAATAATGCACCAGAACACATTTGATAAAGTTATTATCCTAAAATTCCCACTTTATTATCACCAAATGATAAACTTATTATCATAAAGTTCCTACTTTACTATCGTAAAATGATGACTTATCTTAAAAGGATGAATTTATTATCATACAATTCCTACTTCATTTTGCTATAAATTATGACATAATTTATATTATGTCATAATTTATAGCATAATATTTAGAGTCGCCAATAAAGCTAACATGCATGTTTTTGGGATGTGGGAGGAAACCGGAGTACCCGGAGAAAACCCACACACGCACGGGGAGAACATGCAAACTCCACACAGAGATGCCCAACGGAGATTCGAACCCTGAACCTCCTGACTGTGAGGCCAATGTACTACCCACTCGACTTTTGAATAATAAAAGTACTACTTTATTATCATAAAATTATGACTTATCATAAAATAATGAACTTTTTTAAATCTTAAAATTATTATTTTCTTATTGTAAAAATTATGACCTATCATAAAAGGATGAACTTATTATCATAAAATTCCAACTTTTTTATTGTAAAATTACTACTTATCAATATTATCATAAAATTATTACTTTATTATTGTAAAATTATGGCCTATTATAAAATGGTGAACTTATTATCATTAAATTTCTACGTTATTATTGTAAAATTATGACTTGTCATAAAATGATGAATATATTATCATACAAGTCATACTTTATGATGGAATAAATGATGACATATCATGAATAGATTAATTTATTATTATAAATTGACAACTTTATTATCAAAAAATGACTACTTTATTGTCGTATAAATTATGACGTACAATAAAATGAATTTATTATCATAAAATGAACTAAGAAAAAATTCCATTTCTAAATGAGAAATCCTATTACATATACTGGTAATATATATAATTTTACATATATATAGAATATGTTTATACATTTATGTACATATATATATATTTTTTTTCAAGTAACCAAAAACAATGTTTTTTTTAACTAATATTTGGACGTGTTTTGTATCATTAAAATGTCTCGTGTGTGATACCGTATCATTATTCCACTACTGGAAAAATACCAAATGATACTTTTGGCCACAAAAATGAGTGCAACCCAAACCTTAACCCTAAAAGGGGACGCCAAGCTGACATTGTGATGCTCCAGTGAGGTTCGCCCGTGCCGCTAATGACGCCTTGAGAGGTGCCTCGACTTTTGAAGTCAAACTACGAACCTTTCTTTAGTTTTTTGATCATTCAACACAATTAAATTGCCAAGGAACATCTGGGATTATGAGGGATTTTTGGTAGTAAAACAAAGCTTCCCATGCCCTTCGTCGCCCTTTTCCCCGGGGACGCAGGTGAATTGAACGCCTTTGTAATCATTTCCTGCTTTTGTCTGGGTTGTCGGATGCAAATTGATCCTTGTGTGAGGAATCGATCTGTGCTGCATAAGTGCAGTGTGCATTCATGGCGGGGCTGCAGAGGCCGGGCATGTTTTTTACCCCTTGCTGCTGTACAGAGTGGGAATTAGCTGGTTAGCTCAGCTTGAGCTCTTGAAAAAAACACACACATAAATGCAGCCCATATGTGTATATACATATATATCAACACACATATANATATATATATATATATATATATATTAGGACTATGGATCAATTAAAATATTTGATAGTGATTAATCGCACTTTGTCCGTAATCCACTCATAATTAATCGCAGGTACTTTCCATGTAGTTGCCACATTTTTACACACTATTTGTGACTATGCAAACTATTCAGTTGTTTTTCTCATATTCTCTTTTTGACTTCTATTCATTTTGTTTTATTCTATTATACTCATGCTGTATTATATAATTGAATATGATGTGATGTATTCAATTATTTATTGCATTTTTAAAATTAAGAGCTTTTTGTCTTTTTCTTCTACTGTAACCAAGCAATTACCCTTGTAGTCCAGTAAAGTCTGTCTGATTCTAAATAGGTTTGTTTCTATAATAAGTAAGGATGTAAACCTCTTTGTGGGAAAGGATTTGATATACAACTACAATCATAAATAACTTTAAAATCACATTTTATGTAAAGGGATATCAATATTGGAAATATGGGCTATTCTTTTAGTGAAAAATAATTGTTAGAAATACCCCAGTCTTTCATGTTTGAGAAAAGCAGTGATTTGTCCCACTGTTTGACGGTCCTTGAACGCACCTTCTTCGTTGTCACGCGCTGCTCGACTACCGTACTGTGTTTTTAACCTTTTTCTTTCACCTCGTCTTTGGTCCCAAGTGCTGACACTGGGTGGGAATGCATAAAGGGAAGATCTGACGAGCTTATTGAGGGCTAACGTGCATATTTGTGGTACACAACCTCTCAGAAAAACCAACTCCTGGTGGATGGTGGTTTTGTAGTCATTTGCTGCTTTAAATCTGATGTTGTTCCTGTCATGGTTTTGCACAAACCCTACTAGATAAGCTCAATTAGATGGCTGTAGTGTACGTACCATTGCTATAGTATACTGTACATACAGCTTTTTCGGTGTGAGGGGTCACCACAACGAGCCAATTGCATGAATGGCTTTGTTGTTTACACCCGATGCCGGTCATGGCCGGGAATCGAACCGGTGTCCTCTGCCATGAAAGGCAGAAACATGTAGCATTTATCCCACCAGGGACTACCTGCGTGTAAAGGCCAGTAAGAACATCTAAAGGACTTTTATCTTGCAGCAGATGCACGTGGTCAAACATGCACAGGTTGCGTGCGGTACATATGGTGTGTGGCCATCCATTAGCCGCGCCGCCTGTCTGGTCTGTCTCATAATAAGCGTACACAGATGGTATGTGAACTGCAAGGCTGACATTTAGAGACGGCACACGCTATTTAGCCTATGAAAATACCACCTTTTCATAGCGCCGGCTTTATTGCGTTCTTAATTGTCAATATTTAGTTGTAGCTCAAAAATGGCTGCGCTCTGGTGGATTATTTCACACACACACCCCCGCGATCAATCCAGTTTCTTAAAGCGGAATGTTCACAGTTACTGAAAAAAAAAAGCAGTAACCACTGTTAGTATCGGAACATAATAATATTCATTCATTCATTCATTTTCTATGCCGATTATCCTCATTAGGGTCACGGGGATGCTGGAGCCTATCCCAGCTGACTTTGGGCGGGAGGCGGGGTACACCCTGGACCGGTCGCCAGCCAATCGCAGGGCACATATAGACAAACAAACATTCACACTCACATTCATACCGATGGACATTTTAGAGTCACCAATTAAGCTTTTAAACATGCATGTTTTTGGAAAGTGGGAGGAAACCGGAGTACCCGGAGAAAACCCACACACGCACGGGGAGTACATGCAAACTCCACACAGAGATGCCCAACGGAGATTCGAACCCTGAACCTCCTGACTGTGAGGCCAATGTACTACCCACTCGACTTTTGAATAATAAAAGTACTACTTTATTATCATAAAATTATGACTTATCATAAAATTATAAACTTATTATAATAAAATTACTATTTTATTATCATAAAATGATAAAGTTATGATCATAAAATGACTACTTTATTATTGTAAAATGATGACTTATTATATAATAACTTATTATCATAAAATTATGACTTGTCATAAAATGATGAATTTATTATCATAAAATGACTACTTTATTATCGTATAAATTATGATGTATAATAAAATGAATTTATTATCATAACATTATTACTTTATTAATATACATTTACTACTTTATTATTGTAAAATGATAAATTATCATGAAATGATAAACCTATTATCATAAAATTCCTACTTTATTATTGTAAAATTATGACTTGTTATAAAGTTATTATAATAAAATTATTATTTTATTATTATAAAATTATAAACTTACTATCATAAAATGACTACTTTATTATTGTAAAATGATGACTTATCATAAAATGACAAACTTATTATCATAAAATTCCTACGTTAATATTGTAAAATATGACTTATCATCTAGAACCAGAACCCGTTGGTTGACACCAGTGGTGAGGGAAGCTGAATTAAGAGTCCTATCAGGCCGTTTTGGCCCGTGGGACTCTGGAGGCATCTGACAGGTACCGGAAGGCCAAGCGGTCTGCAGCTCTGGCAGTCGCTGAGTCAAAAACTCGGACATGGGAGGAGTTCGGAGAGGCCATGGAAAACGACTTCCGGATGGCTTCAAAGAGATTCTGGTCCACCATCCGCGGTCTCAGGAGGGGGTCTCAGTGCACAGTCAACACCGTGTATGGTTGGGACGGTGTGCTGCTGAACTCGACTCGAGATGTTGTGGACCGGTGGAGGGAATACTTTGAAGACCTCCTCAATCCCACCGAGACGCCTTCCGACAGCGAAGCAGTGCCCGGGGACTCTGAGTCGGGTTCCCCTATCTCTGGGGCTGAGGTTACCGAGGTGGTCAAAAAGCTCCTTTGTGGCAAGGCCCCGGGGGTGGATGAGATCCTCACGGAGTTCCTTAAAGCGCTCAATGCTGTGGGCGTGTCTTGGTTGACACGACTCTGCAGCATCGCGTGGACATTGGGGTCGGTGCGGCTGGACTGGCAGACCGGGGTGGTGGTCCCGCTTTTCAAGAAGGGGGACTGGAGGGTGTGTTCTAACTTTTATGGGCTTACACTCCTCAGCCTCCCCGGTAAGGTCTATTCAGGGGTTCTGGAGAGGAGGATCCGCCGGATAGTTGAATCTCGGATTCAGGAGGAGCAGTGTGGTTTTTGTCCTGGTCGTGGAACTGTGGACCAGCTCTATACTCTCGGCAGGGTCCTTGAGGGTGTATGGGAGTTTTCCCAACCGGTCTACATGTGTTTTGTGGACTTGGAGAAGGCATTTGACCGTGTTCCTCGGGGAATACTGTGGGGAGTGCTCCGGGAATATGGGGTATCGGACCATCTAATCCAGGCGGTTCGTTCCCTGTATGACCGGTGTCAGAGTTTGGTTCGCATTGCCGGCAATAAGTCGGACCCGTTTCCAGTGAGGGTTGGACTCCGCCAGGGCTGCCCTTTGTCATCTATTCTGTTCATTACTTTCATGGACAGAATTTCTAGGCACAGCCAGGGTTTTGGTTTGGTGGCCACAGGATTTGGTCTCTGCTTTTTGCAGATGACGTGGTCCTGTTGGCTTCATCGAGCTGTGACCTTCAATTCTCACTGGATCGGTTCGCAGCTGAGTGTGAAGCGGCTGGAATGAGAATCAGCACCTCCAAGTCCGAGTCCATGGTTCTCGCCAGGAAAGGGTGGAGGGCCATCTCCGGGTCGGGGATGAGGTCCTGCCTTAAGTGGAGGAGTTTAAGTACCTGGGGGTCTTGTTCACGAGTGATGGAAGGATGGAACGTGAGATGGACAGGCGGATTGGTGCGGCGTCTGCAGTGATGCGGACTCTGCACCGATCTGTCGTGGTGAAACGAGAGCTGAGCCACGGAGGATTTTTATGGTAACATTATGACTTAATTATTTTAGTAGAATTAGAAATTATAGTCCTCATCCCAGCACAGGTTCAAGTTCGCGATTATGACTTTATTATTGTAAAATGACAAATGTATTGTTGTAAATAATTGACGCTGCGTGGAAACGAGTACATTTTATCCCCGGGAGGTTTGTGTATTTTTTCTGGGCATTTTAGTGTCGCTATCGCCAGCAAAAAACACAAACACGGTGTCGGAAAATGTCACATTTTTAGAGCTATTAATGGAAAGATGTTTTTTTGTTGTTGGAGTTTGCAACTTAAAGGCGGAAGGCGTCCTCCGACGCCTCTTTGGCAGATCTGTAATGACTGCGAGCGCTCGGACGCCACTCTTTGTTTACGCCGCCAACGCGACAATGAAACGAGCTGTTTGAAGGCAAGCGGAAAGCAATCAACATTTGTCAGCTGCCTGTCCGCCAGCCAATGATTTATGTGCCACGGCGCCGCTTGTTTGCCCATCCTCCTGCCAGGCGGTGGCTCGTGGCCTTTTTGATTGGAGTGCCGTCGAGCCGCGTGCAGGACGTGGACGTGGAGGGGGGGGAAGGAACCGGTGTCACCTTGTCACTCTCGGGCGGGCTGCCAAACTACCAGCAAGGGTGGATGCGCGGAGGGGTGAAGTGGGCATGTTGCCCAGTGTGTGTGTTTATATATATGTGTGTGTGTGTTTGATGAATCATGGTGATGCTCGCCCTCCCTCTCCTCCTCGATCTGTCCCGTTCTCCACCCTCATCCTCACCCCGTCACTAACACTGTAATTATCTGCCTGTGGAGGATGGGAGGTCTGCAATAACACTCAAGTTTGATTGTGTGTGTGTGTGTGTGTGTGTGTACACCGTAAACCTTGGCACAGGACTCATAAAAAAAACAAACAAACGTCGCGAGTCATTTTTATTGCAGGTTTTTGTTTGAGTTACAGTCTAAAAATGCATTACTTTGCACTCCGGGCCAGCAGGGGGCAGCAGCAGGAAGTATGAGGTGTACTTCATTAGCATTAGGTAAAGCGTAGTCCTTCTGCGTTTTCATTTTTCTGACAAGCACACCACACGGCGGGGCTCTTATTAAACCCCGTAAGTCCAAAGGACTTGAAATTTCTCACTCATCTCAATGCAACCTGCAAAACATTCACTAGTTTTGGGTTTTTAGCCTAATCAGTGCAAGATTTGGTACACACCTGTAAAGGGGGCAGGCAAGCACATGCATGCCAAATTTGATTGGTTGAAAAACAGGGCGGGACTTAATTGTCCATAAATCAGTGACCATTTGTCTGATGATGATACAACTTTGATGATGTAATGCATTTTCACCACACACACGGGGCGCCACAAATGTAATTTACAGTCAACCAGGGGTTTTGTATTGGCCTGCAGCACCAAAACAAGCAAAAAACAACAACAACAGCAAAAATTGAAAAATCTGTCACAATTTTGCAAGAATAAAGTCAAAACATCAAGAGAAAAACAGTTGCAATTCTGCGAGTATAAACTTGTAATATTATGACAAAAATAATGTAATTTTAGCAGCACAGAGTTAAAATATCAAATTAAAAACTATTTTTGTAAGCCATAATATTATGAGACACAAGAAAAAATAAATAAAGTTGTGTTATTTGTCAAAATTAGGCTGGGGGAAAGTCATAATTTTACAAAAATAAAGAAAAGAAAATGTGCTAAGATTATTTACAAAAAATGAAAATATTTAAAAAATAAAAAAAACAACAGCAAAAGTGGGAGGGGAATTGCAGAAGTAGAGACGGGGATACTAATAATGTTTTTTTCACCTGCAGTATATTAAAAATTGGGACACCCATCCATCCATCCGCCAGGGTCGCAAGGGTATGCTGGAGCCTATCCCAGCTGACTTCAATAGCAGGGCACATACAGTATAGCGCCTCTAAATCGACGCTCCTTTAAAACAAACAGCTCACTCTCCCCCCTTGTGGTGCAAAAGCAGATGACACGCCGGAGAACCCATACAGGTAGTGAGTGCATCTCTCCTGTTTTAGTCCCCAAGGACATGTTATATTAACACTGTCACTAAGCGCAGATAAATATCTACACGTGTAAATATCTCTAGAACACGTCTTTCCGGAGAAGCTGAGCAGGAACGCACGGCTATCAATTTTGCTGCTTTATGGCGCAAACTTCAACGGCGGGTTGTAAACAAACGGCGTGCGACTGTCCCCAAGTTTGGGCGCAGAGTGTTTTAAAAATGATGGTTTGCCAAAATGATTACCAAGGGAAAGAAATATTTTTATAACGGGTGTAAATCAGGGGGAATTGTTGCTTAAATTCATGTTGAAGCTAGATTTTACATTTTTACAATTTGTAGTGCGATAATACATTCATTCATTCATTTTCTATTCATACATGATAACATCATGCATAATTAGATCAAAAGTCCATTCCTGTGTGTGTTTTCATCGCTCCCCCTCTGTTGTGGGGGAGGAATGATCGTCTCAGTCTGTCAGTGGAGCAGGACAGTGATAGTAATCTGCCACTGAAGCTGCTCTTCTGTTGGGTAGAAGTAAGCCAGTAATTCAAAGCGACGTATAACATCGTTACTAAATCCCGGGGAAAAGCTCGCAGCCGGTGTAGCGCTCCTTAGTCTCACCAAGACGGATGGTTCCACGACCTTTCAGGTCCACTTCACCTCTGCCCTCACCCCGGGAGGGTCCGAGGCGGGGGTGATGTGGAGAATGTGCACGCTCAGTCGCCGCGACAACAAGGAGGAGGATGCTCTGAGGATGTGTTGGCTGATGAAGGCTGCTTTCAAGCATCCGTTAAACACTGCACTGACTAGTGGTATACCATAAATATAAATAGTATTCTGTGTGTACAGTAGAGTGAGCGAGGTGCTGCATTCGAATATATTACAGTACGTTATGGGTGCTAATTATGATACAGCAATAATGGATGCTTTGCTTGATAATTACTTTAATTACTTTAATTAATACAGTAAATAAAGTAAAGGTAATCTGTCTCAGAAAGCCAAAAATGTCAACACAAAACAAATTTGGATAGTTTTACAAGCAGAAAACAATATGGAATGAGGAATGAATTACCTTGCATGACGAAACGATTGTTGACAAATACAGCGATGCGGCACGCGGCACCTTCCTGTTTTTCTTCGAGCTGTTCCTTGAATTATTTTGGCCCCGTTGTGGGTTATTTTGCAGGCGGGATCAAAACAAACGCAGAGGCTTCGATGCGTAACTGTGTTAGTTATCAAAGAACTACAAAGTCAGCCGCTGATGACATCATAGACGGGAAATGCACGCAAAATTTTGACATGAACACGCTAGTTGTTGTGTATGCTTGTTATAAGTACACTGCAATAGTGTTGCTTTTATTGCTCGATTTGATATCATTGATACTGTACCATATCAGATAATGATAGGATAAATCGCAACCGATACCAGTCCCTCATCACTTCGAGGCTAAAAATGAAAGCCTTTGTTTTTTTGAAGATGTCCTGTCCCTCTCCTTGCCAACAGGGGGCAGCATATGTGTGGGGAATTGCAGACTACCACACTTACGCAGTATCGTCACAATAACTAAGTAGTTAAATGGAGTAACTCGCCATACCATCGTAATGGCTGATTCTTTTTTTCCTGGTTGTTTGGGCCGCGTCGTTATCAGAGAAAAAGTAAATGATTACACATTTTGAAAGGTTTGAAGAGGGAATATATTTGGTTACTGTGATGATGATAATCAAGTATAGAAACAGTGAAACTTTAGCTCGTGTTGCCGGGAAAGTGACAGTTAAGTTTGTGTGAAAGCGGGTGTGAGTAAGAAAAATGCGTCTAGTGTGCGCTTGCCAGTACTTCAGTGTTGTGCAACTCTGATTGTGCTAGGTGAGTGCCGGGAGAGGCAATTAGACTTACTACTTTAACTTTCCGTTAAATTGTGACGCAATAGGGGCGGGGTTGAACACACAACACACGGAGGAGGAGTTTTGAATGTCAACTGTTACCGGGACGCTGCTTTTTGCTTTTGTTTTGCCCTTTTTAATCAATGCCTGGTTGTGTGGCGTTTTGTTGGTTTGGCTGATGATGGTACTTGCAACACAAGAACCGGGCAATCATTTACCGAAAGAAAACACAACGGACTTAATCCTTCGAAATACAACAATAGTTAAAAAAGTGTCAGCCTTACACGGCGACAATGGAGCTCCCTCATGATAGCGTCATATCTTGTCATAATAGATACTGACCCGGTCCATTATAATCAACTGGTACCAAACTCCTATGTTTTCCTCCTCATAGACAGTGACCACTGGGTGTAATTAGCTGTCCGATTTGTACCAAATGAGACAAAACGAAAGACTCGACGACGTCCCGTTTGAAGAATAATTGGGTTACTCGTCGGGTGGGAGAGGTCGTGCCGCACATTAATGCTTTAATGTGCGCTCTTCGAGAGTGCTCATTTATACATCACGCATGAGTGGAAATACATCTACGCTGTGTATATGTGTAAGGCGGGGGGCGGGGGGTAACCCATTTGCATGTCTCAGCTAAGGAAATTTCCCAGCCATAATTGGCGAGAGACGACGCGCCTTCTTTGTTTTTTCTGACCCACATTTACTTTTCACAGGTGGATTCGATTTGTTTTTGTTCTGCCTGAACAAAAGGCAATAAGTTGTCGCTTTTCTCGCGAGGAAGTCACAAGAAGGTTAGATTGCATAACCAAGCGCTTACAGCGGATAACAAGGATGGGCGTGCACCGTGCCAATTAGGCTTGTTTAAAATCGAGTCAAATGGCTGCACTGTCTCCCAAAGGCAAGCATTTTTGTGACAGCGTATCTTGTCATGGGACAAGACAGCATTTAAACATGGATTTACTTTAGAGTAGTCAGTGTGCAGCTTGTGTACCAATATAGGTTTACACAGAGTCACCATTGTCTAAATATCTGGCTGTGTTAGATAACATTATCTTAGGAAGGAGGAGTGCAAGGCGTCTAACATCCACCAGCTCCACCAGTGATGTCATCATGGAGGAGTGGAAGACTGCACACCCAAGAGGATTAAGGCTGTGCTAGATAACACTATTTTAGGAAGGAGGAGTGCAAGGTGTCTAACATCCACCAGCTCCACTAGTGATGTCATCATGGAGGAGTGGAAGACTGCACACCCAAGAGGGTTAAGGCTGTGTTAGATAACACTGCCTTAGAAAGGAAGACATCCTGCGCTACATAACAATGTTGATCACACTAAATTTCCACTCTGTGAGGTGTACTCACTTGAGTTGCCAGCTATCAAGGCAATAATTGGTGTGTGGTGACCCATTTCCAGTGTAAAAGCTCTACACTGACTACTCTAAATGGAATATTGTCCCTTGAGAAGGTGCTGAAATGTGAGGATTGTACCTTGTCTGTTGGGTTGTTAGCATCTTTAGCTTTAGCAAGTCCACAAACGCCTGCAACGTTGCCTTCTTTTTCGTCTTCTTCCTGGCATCTGCGTGAATGATGCACTACTGACTGCAGGAGCGTTAGCTCGCTTGGTTGCACATTCATAAAAACACAGCCATGTCACGTGCAGTCCTACAATACCCACAATGCACTGCTCCCCTTGCCTTTTACGCCTCCTCACGACCAAAACCCTGTCATTATTGTGCTTTACGACCCCGTTTGGAACGTTAGCGCTTCTTTCGGAGGAGGCTGGCTGCAGCAGGAGAGGCTCCCTGGCTGCAGAGTGTCACAATCAATGAGTGGAGCTTTAATTGAGCAGCCACATGGGGGTGGGGGGTTGACACATCGCGTCCTCACATGTCATCCTCGCACATCTGGCCTCTTTACGGCCCACTTCTGGTCTCTGAAGGGGGAGCTTTAACTCATGAGTCAACATATAGAACGAGGGGGCACCCTTCACATGACCTCCGCGTAGCGCTGGCCGGGGGCTACCTGCAGCTCAAACAGTAGACCCGCCCTTCCCCCGATTTGATTTTCCTCGTCAGCCGATGGTCGTCCAGCAGAAAGGGGGGTGGGGTGACGCGGACAGTCATATTCTCATCTGATAACCCTTTCCCTGTTAAGCCATCAGTCTTCTGACCCTTGTAATTAGCACACAAAGCCCAGGGATGGAAGAGCGCTCGCTCAATTGGTCCCTGGGAGACTCGGGTCTCAGCCTACAGAAGATATTGCCGCATAGACACTATTTTCATGAAAGCCCAGCATAGATTTGTCTCCTGCCGGACACAGCAAATATTTCATCCGGGGGTGCGCCTGCGGCTTAGAAGCTTGTTGGTGTTAGTGCGCCAAAAAGTTGCTTACAGTCCTTGAGGGAATACTTCAAACACCCTGCTAGCTTACTTTGTGTCCTCGCAAGATTCTAGTAAGAAATTGGGCCAATAAAATTATGCACAATATTTTATTTGACTTATTCCCAGCACCATAAGTAAGCCACATGTAATACTTCTAATTCTTTCAGTGGAGCAGGACAGTGATAGTAATCTGCCACTGAAACTGTAATATTTTATTATGGAGATGTGGTTGTGCATTGGATGATGCTGGTTGTCTGTGATGGAACGGAACCTCCTCAGTGTCCTTTGCTCCCGTCCAGGCGTGTCGTGTCCTTCTTTTTGAGGCTGCTCCCCAAGCCGGCGCACAGAACGGGACAGTACAGTACAGTAGAGACAGTAGGGACCTCACCCTCATAGATGTGCTTGTATTTCACCTTCCCTTTACCTGCAAAAATCCAATTTTGTGTTTTTACCAAAAATATTTCTTATCTTTACCAGAGTAGGGCCGCGGGTCTGCTGGAGCCTATCCCAGCTGGCATAGGGCGGGAGGCAGGGTACACCATGGACTGGTCGCCAGCCAATCGCAGGGCACATATAGACAAACAAACATTCACACTCACATTCATACCGATGGACAATTTAGAGTCGCCAATTAAGCTAACATGCATGTTTTTGGAATGTGGGAGGAAACCGGAGTACCCGGAGAAAACTCACAGAGATTCGAACCCAGGTCTTACAAATCTCCTAACTGTGTGGCCAACATGCTAACCGCTCGACCATCGTGCGGCCAGCAGTCCAATGTGACAAACCAGAATAATCCCTGTTATTGGTATATTTTTATACAAGTTACCAGTAGATGCAGTAGATTCTCAGAAAACAAACAAGCATTCATAATATGCACGTGCTGAAGGCTGTGCAATTGGACAATTAATTGAAATGGGTGTGTTAAAAAAATAAAAAGTTCAATAAAAGGCAAAGCTTCAGCAAATGATCAGCTCCAGAATGATCATAGACAGTCTGGAGTTACCTGTAAGTACTGTGACAGTTAATGGACGTCTGTGACTGGACTGGTTTAGTATTCAGGCACTGTCTAGCTTTAAATTTAGGTTACTTTGAACATGCTTAATAACAAAGTTACACTTAAGTACATTACATGCTTACTAGAGGTGTGCAATCCTTTTTTAATATTAAATTTTAGTTTTTGGTCCGATACCAAGTAAATACAGGACGAGTATCGCCACTACTGACTGGACATTTTGCAAGATCTTTTTTTTGCGTAATTTACTTTATTGTTGTCAAATGCAATTTTTTAGTATTGCGCTTTGTAGCAGCATTTTGGTACTTTTTGTGACCAAGACTTCAGGCACCAAATAAAAAAAGTTTCTCCAGGTCTAAACAGTGACTGTTTTGATTTATGTGCGGTCCACTCGCCGATCCCATCTCTCACCGCTTTGTGCTCGTGAAAAGGACAGGAAGTGTGTGTGTGTGTGGCAGGCAGCAGGAACTATCTTTACTTATTCATCAGATTTTCAACCAGATTTCTCCCCAGATGATAAATGGCATTCGAACACCTAAGCTGAGCCCTGGAGGTAAATAATGTAACAGGGCGGCCAACAAAAAAGACGCCCCATGATGCATTGTGTGTTGGCAGACGCCGAGCCACAGGTGGGCCCTGGAACTTCCTCCAGCCACGTCTCCACTGGTGAGCCTGTGAGCAGTCGTTGCCGGTTAGAGGTGATGCAGGTTTGGGAGGAAATTTGAATAAATATATATGGAAACAATTGTCCATTTTGGGGGGATAAAAATAAATATAGGAATAAAATCAGGAATGTACAAACAAAGGAATTGTGCACATTAGTGACAAAGCACATTCGATATTAGTGTCATTTGCATTCATATTTCAACTTTGGACGGGAGCTTTTTGGGACACTGAGCAAAGGGACGGCGTGACATAGCATCATTGGGGATTCTGGGAGGAAGAGGATGATGGGCGATAATTGAGATAACCAATGGGAGGGCTTCTTCTTCTTCTTCATTGGTTTTGCAGCGGTTGGCATCCATTACTTTGGTGCATTACCACCCCAGGGGAGGGCAGCTTGTATGGCGGTGCAGTATATTCAAAATTCTTGGCGGCACTTTCCATTTTCATAGTCGTATTTTGAATATTTTTTCGTTGAATGGGACGGAAATGTCTTCAAAGCCCAACTCTTGTTATTATTTTTTCCTGTAATAAGGTCTTTGTAAGTTGAGGTTCTACTCTGCTTGACTTTGAAACTTTGCTGTGAGTTCCTCACAGAACGTAATCGTGATTCTCACCTTCCTTATCAAAGTGCTGGCACTCGCAACTTTCCTTGGCCCCGTGGTAGGTGATTTAGAAGTCGCATTCATTTGACTGTACTAACACCCACACAGCTCACATGCAGGCTAAATAAATGTCGTTTTAGCGTATTACTCTTAGCAAAATGTAACCCTGGGGGCGTGTACCGGTACTTTCATCAAAACGTTGTCAAAATGTCGTAAGGCTGGACCCATGACAAGTGTTTCCCAGTTAACTCCACGCTTCCCCGATCAATACAGAACTTTTTCTCGGGTCGTCGCTTCGAAGTGCCGGCTGCCGGGTTGGAGCCGGCGCTTTTTAGAAAGAAAATAGAATCAAAAAAGAAAAAACAGTTCCGGCATCGCCTCCCCTCACCCAGCGCCCTGCAACCGCAGCTCTAATGCAGCAGGAGGAGGTGGACAGTCAGCTATTAAGGGTAAGCGAGGGCCTGGGGTCCACTCAAGTTTTACACTCCTACTCAGAGTATTCCTCACACACACACACAGAGTCAGCCTCTTAACCTCCTGTTCCAGCTCCGTTCCGTCTGAACTCTTTTCTCAGCGCTGAGCCGAGCAGACTCAAGGAAACGCTTCATTTAAATGTACATAATTTGCTGTGGAAGGCTCACTCTCAGCCTCGCTGTTCCCCCGTGGCGCCGACACGCTAACAGCTCGGCAGAGACAGACGGATGGGAAGAGATTTCTTTTCTTTTTTTCTTTTTTTGTCCAGTGGCCCGGACATGAGGCCCGGCTGGTAAAAAGGCAGAAGGGGGAGGACGGGGTGGTGAAGCTGCAGGTACGGTGGACATTCTTCCCCTGGAGACTTTTAATGCCAACACCTGTTTCCATCTCGTGTGGCCGCCGCTGCTTATAGAGTGGAAATAACGCAGAGCGCTGCATCTGTGCACAGCGAAGGGTTTGTTTTTTTACCACCTGGATGACATGTTGGTAATTAAACACGCTCCCTCTTCGCCGTCGTGAAGTACACGGAAATTGTGCTCAGGGTTTTTGATCATGTCAACCAAAACGTAACACACCCCAGACTCTGTGTGCACCCGTCCATCCATCTTCTTCCGTTTATCCAAGGCGTTCCCAGGCCAGTTGAGAGAATTTCTCCAAGGTGTCCTGGCTCTTCCCCAAGGCCACCTCATCTGGCTCCTCTCTTCTACTACCAGGTTTCTCCCCGATACCCTTTGAGACCGATTGTGTTCATAACCTTTATGGTCAGGGCCTTGAGGGGATCCGGTTTGGTGGATGCAGGCCTGGTTTCGTGCTTTTTGCAGATGCAGCTGTCTGCTGGCTTTGTTGAACCGCGATCTTCAGATCTCACTGGATTAGTTGAAGGGTCGGGATGAGAATCAGCACCTCCAAATTAGAGTCCTTGGTTCCTGTCCGGAGTAGGGTGGAGTGCCATCTTTGGGTTGGGGTGGCAATCTTGTCCCAAATTGGGGCTTTTATGTACCTTGGGCTCTTCACAAGTGAGGGACGGATGGAACGCAAGATTGACTTTCGCTCACTGAAAAATGTTTCTCTGCTTGCATCAAGCCCGGTCGATGTCACGCCCCTGAGAGCCATATACCCCACCGTGATTGGTAGGCTCATCAGCTCCGCACACAACACTGTGAAAAGTGCCATTCAAATAAAACTAGAGGGCCACACTAACAAAAAACTTTCATATTAAGGTGAGGGCCACAAAATTTCATCCCTTTTCTAAGCTGCTTGTCCTGGCTATGGTCCTGGGGGAATACTGGAGTCTGTCCCAGCTGACTTCAGGCCAGAGGCTGGGTACACCCTGGACTGGTCGCTACTGGTCAATCCCACTGGTCAATCGCAGGCCACATATAAACAGACGTGATGAAATAGCGTCACAATGTGACATATTTGTCTGATAAATAGTAGCACTGGCAACACAGTAAGGGACGCATGTTTTCTTTCAATTCGACTTAACTCCTGCCTCAAGAATAAAGTGTAAAAGTTTAAACGGATGGATGAGGCTGCTTGTTGGGTTCGTTAGTTTTGCTAGAACTTGTTTTCTTTTAATTATAATGTACCACTTGAACTCAAAAAACAATAGTCCTACTAAATCCTATAGCCCACTGCCCTATAGACTCCCAGAGATGCCGAGCGTTCGATGGGCGGGACAAAGCCCAGAATTTGCGTAACAACTCACTCTACATATAATGTTTATGTTTCTACTACTATCAGATCTTTCATTGTTTTAAACGAAATCCAACTGAAGTTTTTACAAACTAATCCTCATATTTATTGTGTATTTTTATTTTCAATTTGGCCTTTCTAAGGGTTTTTTGTTTGGTTTTGTGTTTTAATTAGTAACTCATTTTAGTTACTGTATATTTGGCTCCCACTTGGAAACTTGGAGCAAAGTTTAAGACTTCTCAGGTGGGGAGACGAATCACTTTGATTGGAAAGACGAGAAGGGAAATTGGAGGCGGCGGGTGAAAAGTGACTTTGGCCTTTGTCAAAGTCGACACTTGACCTTTGGTGTGGCGGGAGGCGGTTGCGTTGCGCGAGTTGTAAAGTACGAGCGTGTACGATACGTGCGGACGAACGCTATGGGGGATTTATGCGGGCGCCCTGACCCGTGTCAGGATGCATCTGAGCGTCCTGTCCCACAACAACGACGACCAATCCTAACCCTGGATTAGACTTCTGTCAAGTCCCCCAGAAGAGCACAGATGCAAAAAATGCCCATGGAATGAATAATTAGCAACAGACCTCACTTAACGGAGGACAGCGGTGTAGTGTTGAGGCTAACCTAGCGTGACGTTGCCGTTCAAATGTGTAGTGTTAGCACGGTTTGTGTCGGACCCTGCTTTTCGCAGGACGTACATTGCATGACAAATAACCACAAGTAATTGGTACGCCCTTTAAAATGTCTATTTTTGGAAACCGTATACGTAAGGGGAGGGGTGAGCTAGTGAAGGGCAGACTCACATGCCTAGACACCAGGGCTATTTGAATCAGGGGTGTTAAGTATACGGAGGGCTTGTTTTGGATAAATAAGCACGTTAGTGTGACATTGATGTCTACTCATATTAGTTCAAAAAGACCTTTTATAATAAGTGCAAAAACAAAATGTTATCGGGGTGTCCAAACTTTTGCCGTCAAGGGCCACTTCAACTTTGCCAATTTTGTAAAGCAGCATATGTAGATATAGTTGTACATATTTAATGAAAACCTGCATCCCAGCTTTGTGTTATAAGTGAAAATTCTTTCATTAGTACGAACTTTTGCTGCTTTTTCTCATTTTTGCTCATTTTGTTCAAATATTTCAACTGTCTTCCTATTATTTGACTTTATTCCTGTCATGTCCTGTCATAACTTTCCCCGATTTAATTTTACAAAAATTGTTTTGTGATTGTTTGTATCTCATAATGTTATGACTTTAAAAAAAAACATATTTTCTTTAATATATCAGCTCTATGCTGCTAAAATGATTTTTTCCTCATAAAATTTTTAGTATAAAAAAGTTTATTCTTGTAAAATATTACTTTTTTGGGTTGACTGTTTTTTTTTGTAACATTACAGCAGTTTTTTTTTTCTTCTTCTTTTTTCTTTCTTTCAACTTTTGACTTGTAAATTCTTGTCTCACAGTTCTAACTTTAAGCCCATAATATTTTGACTTTATTCTCGTAACGTTATCATTTTTTGCCTGCAACCTATTTTTTTATTTTGTTTCTTTTTCATTGTATCGCGACTTTATAAAATTGGTAATTTTTCTTTAATATTTCAACTATATATTGTTTTTCCTCATAATGTTATGACATTATATTAATCAAATTTCAATAAAATGTTACTTTTTAGTAACTTTTTCACCTAATATTTTGACTTTATTCTTATAAAATTCCTACTAATTGTTTTTTTCATAAATAATGTGCCTTGGGTCAAAACTACGAGTCGTACTTTGGGCACCCCAGGTACAACGCATGCAGTTTGGTAAACATCATTCCCTAAAACCTCAAGAGTCGCACTGGATCTCGACTTGCTTGCTTTTAGCTCGACGGCTAGCAGGCCCTGGTTGAGGGCAAGGTGGAATGTGCGGCTGGCTTCTTGGAGACAGATGGCGGCTCAGTAGCATTAAAGCTGCAGACACACAAATCGGTGTGTAAAAAGTAGAATGCGGTGCGGCTCGGTTGTTCAATAGCGTCCATCTATTTTCCACTGCAACTTTCGGTCTCAATTAGCTTCAGCAAATTATTTGGCCTTTTCGGCCGTGGCCGCGCTCAGGTCTTTGCCAAACTTTGCCCGGCTGTCATGGCAACGCGTGACACTGTGACATTTTCAGCCGGGCGCGTTCATCACGTTGCGCCCACCCCGCTGCGCTTACCTCTGACATTTTGGGAAGGGGGCGGAGTTGGCGCGGGAAGCCAGTTTGGCACCACCTGCTCGTGTTGAAAGTATGGAGCGTGTTGTTTTGCACATATATGTACATCAGTCTTGGTCCCCGTGGGGATTTGGCTTGGCAGCGACACGGCATGGGATCCAAGTGATCCATTATGGATTAAGCACTACGAGTGACTATGCGCGTTAATAAATCATAACATTATATATGTCACTTTGAGTGCTTGTGTAAAAATTCATGTGTGTTGTTTGGGCACGTTTACGCCGGCAGCCGAGTAATTGAAAATGGAATAGAAGAGTGAAGTTGTGCTTGTGGCTCCTGGCCTAATTTGGCAGATGGCTGACTGAACGTCTCCATGGAGCCACTTCCCCTACCGATGTGCGCGCGTTTAACGACAAGACTCCTCAAAGCGTGCTCCTCCTAACGATTTGCGCGTAGATGAGGATCAGCGCAGGAAGCTCATGTTAGCGCTTTTTTTGTTTTTATTGACGTTTCTTTCCTCTTCGCTCTTTGCTCCGCTTCACCGCGCTCGTCGCTCATCGCTTCCTGCTCGTGTTCCCAGCCTGTCTGCAGGTTAATGAATTCACTTTACAACTTTCATCCTGGCTAATTGTTTTTGTGCGTGTGTTTTTTCCGCTTGACTCTTTGAGGCCACATAGTGGTTCAGATAAAAGTTATGACCCCACGTTCAACCCCAAACAGTCCAGCACTACCATTGTATTTCATCATAATAATGACTTATTATAATTACTTCTACTTTGGTGCCTTGGTTAACATCTTTGTTCTAGAAGGTCCAACTCAAACCAAAACGGACTCTAACCAAAGCATATTTCCCCTTAGGAAATAATGTAAATCCAATTAATCCATTCCAGACACCCAACAATGACAATAATTATGGTTGGTTACATATAATTATAATATGGTTACATGCAGAAATTGATGCAAAATAATTACAAAGGAAAACTGAATGGACAACTGAACGTTTAACGTCACTTTTCCCAAGGAACTAAACACATTGCTTTGCTGCAACCACAATTTGCAAACATGTAAAAAAGGATATCAAACTAAATATCATCAATCTATAACCAATAAACAATCATAGTATGACTACTACTACTCATAATAACTATAAAAATGTAATAATAATACAATTCATGCACCTTTTTTTATTCTGAATGTGTATATTTCGTTGAAAAAAAATCTGTTTAAATTGAGTGAAACTAAAATATAATATTATTATTATTATATATATTATTTCAAACTATTTATTAAATATTATTATTTACATGTAGATTCAATTTGTTTTTTTCTCAATAGCTTATACATATACAGTATACAGTGTATATATATATATACGTAAATAAATAATTGTAAAAAGTATAAATAATAATACAAAAGGACAATACAAAAAATGGTATAAGTAATATAACGCACGTACATATTTCTTTCTTCATCCAAACACAATTAACACAATAATAGTGTAATTATGATCCACGCTATTAAAAATAATAATAATAGACAAAAAGCAAGGGAAAAACAAACACAATATTAACATATAAATATTGTTGTTAGTACCTTTCATATTTGCTAACAAAACATGATTTCTATTTAAAAAAAACAAAAAAGGAGTCGAATACACAAGAAAAGTTATGTGGCACAAATTGTGATCATCCACAAACACCCAATTGTCATACTTTTAGCGTTGTGCAATGGCCGTGCATGACAAGCTGTCACTTAAAGCTGGAATGCAAATGCAGCCATCACACACGTTGTGTGTCAACAAGCCGTGATAATATACTCACTTGTATGCTGATAATAGTCACAGGCTGTGTAAAAGGGCCTAATGGGACTCTCTGAAGTGTGTGTGTGTGTGTGTGACATCCCATGGTAACATATGGCATTACAGAAGAATAATGAAGTGGTCTTAATGAACTGGCACATCTCCAGAGGTCGTGTGAATGTTCCGGTATGCGCACGTGCACGTCATGTACAGTATGCGTGCACACGCTCAGCATGACAAATACACCAGCATAATCATTAAGTCACGCTTGTATAGTCCAAGAGTTCACCTTAAATGGGACACCTTCTCCCAACCTGCAGAGATCTCACAGTTCGTGATCTTCCTGGGATATGAACTTTACCTCGATTGCATCGTGTAAAATGATTTGCAGCAGAAATCATTATTCTGTTTGCCATATGCACACACAGAATTGGTGAAGTACTGGAACTTTGAAAATCCAATAACAGTCATTACCTTTTGTGTGCATCGCCATCACACGTGTTAATGAGCGTGACGCCACTCATTTTTTTGACGCACGATTAACGTGAGCACTTCCTGTGTGACCGGCGACCCACAACGTAGTTTGAGGAGCAGTGTTGTGTGATGCTACAGCCGAGAGCAAATATTGAGCAGAAATTGGCAAAGAAAAGGTTATTTAGAATGGCAAGATTAGCGTCAAAGCCCTGGCATATGGCTCTCTCAACAAGACCAAAGTTATTTGTGTTGCTGTGAGTGGAGTGTTCACAAAGTACATCGCCTCTGGGAGAAGTGAGAAGTTACTAATGCACTGCCGGTGTTGCTTTGTGATTTATACAGCAATATCTTGGCATAAAGTGGCCCAACAAACGGGTGTTTTTATATTGCTTTGAACTGCTAGCTAAAAATTAGGCTAGAAGCTGCTAGCCACCGATGAGAGCTATTTGGGGCGCTAGCCAATGCTATGCCATTGACATTAGCATTACTGTATAATGATCTTACGTACATTATAGCCATCTAATTGATCTTATTAGTGCGGTTTATGCAAAACTATAACAGGAACACCATCAAATTTAAAGCACTAAATGAATACAAAACCACCATCCACCTGGAGATTGTTTTGTGTACCACAAATATGCACATTAGTCCTCAATAAGCTCATCAAATCTTACCTTGATGTATTCCCACGTAGTATCAGCATTTGGGAGCAAAGATAAGGTGAAAGAAAAAGGATAAAAATACAGTATAGTAGTCTCTTGTGTGTAGCGTGTAAGAACGAAGAAGGTACGTTCAAGGACTGTCAAACAGTGGGACATTAAACCTCCTCACATGAAAAAACAGGGGGATTTCTAACTGTATATTATTTTTGAGTGAAATAATAGCCAATGTTTCCAATGTTTATATCGCTTTACATAAAATTTGATGGAGTTATCGTAATAGCATATCGAATCCCTACTTATTATAGATGAAAACCTATTTTGGACTCTATTGATCTGCGAGTGAAATTGCTTTGTTATCACATAAACAATATTTGCACATTTGTAAATGGTGTGTAAAAATATGGCAAGTACCTGTGATTATTTACTAGTTAACTATGGACAAATTGCGATTAATCACGATCTAATATTTTAATCTATTGACAGCCAGGATTGATATCTAAAAATCACGTGGTGTCCAATCATCAAGACTGTTATCACTGCCATGTTTCTAGGTGAGTACTCATCTTTTTGCATGCTTTTTTATGATCGAACATGGCAAAAAAATAACCCGGTTTTGAGTCCCCCGTCGGGGTTTTTAGTCCGCAGGTTTGCAGACCGTGTCATACCCTTCGTGATGATTCATTATCGGCATCTTTAGCCACACAAGTGTGTCGCTTGCATGTTGGCCGTGTGTTAATCATAGACGTCCATGTGGAACCACCAGTGGAGCCTCCTCCACGCCTCCCGTGGATCTCTCTCCTGCCTCGAGCAGGTGACACAAGGCGAGATGACGAGCACCATCGGGAAGCAGCGGGAGCGAATCGGCTAAATTTGGACAGTTCTTGCACGTTTGCAGGCAGGCTGGTAAGGACATTCCATTTCCATTTTGTCTCCTGGTTGTTGCAAACAAGACACTTCTGATTGCGTCCCTTTTTGCACATATTCAGAGTCTTGAGCAGCATAAAATCCGTGGAAGAGACTGCACAGAGGTGTGAGGAATATTGTCTGCAGTCAGAGTTAGTTAGCGCGAGCTCCACTACCTCCCACGGTTCTAACCGACAGGGTCATCTCGCAGACGAAGGCGACAAATAACCTCCTTTTCTGCAAGTTTTCACATGCACTCAACAACCCTGGAATCAGAAAGTACGTACAGTATATTTAGTATGTTTGCATTCGTTTATGATACACCACTCCACCACAATCCTAATAAGCAGGCTTGGTATTGAACTTTCCTCATCGTTTCTGTTCATACGGTTCTTGGCCGGCCAATGACCGGGTGATCAAACCTGTCAATCATCGGTGCTGCCAGTAACATGCGATAACTACAGCGGCCAAGTATCATGTGCGCCTGTAAACGGGAAAACTGGAGCCGAGTGTTGCGGGTTGATTGCGTTGTAGACCGGCCAACGCCCAATGACTGCATTATGACTGGGTGATGTAATCCACCGATCACTGGTGCTGCCGGTATTGTTTGATAACTAGAGCGGCCAATGATGGTGTTGCTGTTAACAGGAACACTGGAGTAGTTGTGAGTTGATTATGTTGAAGATCGGCCAGGGGTGATTAGAATCCACTAAAACAGGGTTGTCCAAGAATGCATGGGCCGCTTTGTACTTTTGCGTTTTGTAAAGCAACCCATGTTAAATATATTTAAAGGACTTGGAGTTATAGGTCGCGAGGCTTTCACACTTTTTAAATCATTTATCAATTATTGCAGTTCATTTTTTACACATATTTCGACACTATTTTTTTCTTTTTTCCCCAACATACTTTCATGTCGTTCTCGTAACTAATTTTCCAAAAACTGCATTGTTATTTTTTTGTTTTTCATATTACAACTTACAAAAAAAAGTCATTTTTCTATAACATTTAAAATGTATGCTTTATTGTTGTGAAATTCTGACTTTTTTCCTTGAAAAATTGCCACTTTTTTCCTTAATATTGAAACTTTTTCTTTTAATATTTTGACAAAATTCTCATACGATGGCTGCTGTTTTCTTTCATTATTGCAATTGTTTTTTTTATTTAGTTTTGCTGTTTAATTGTATGTTTTGGAATGTGCTGAGTAAGTCAGCAGTGCTGCTTAACGCATGCGGACGAAGTCTGAAAAGACGATGGATGTTTTTCATGCATGTCGACTTTTCCACGTTTATTTGTGATAACATCTCCTCCTTGTTCAAATAGTCAGCCTTTTCGCTTTATTCGGTGTCTTTTTCCTCGTCGGGGAGCCTTAAAGGTCACTAATGCACTCGGCGGAGTAGAAAAAGGCGCGCTGGATGTTTGTCTGGCTGTTTTTTTATCTCTCCAAACACACACTTCTCCAGAGATGTGTTATGTTTGTATGTATGTATGTTTGTTTGTATGTTTGTTTGTATGTTTGTATGTGTGTGTGTGTGTGTGTGTGTGTTGTAACTGCAAGGGAGGTGGAGGGAGAGGTGAGGAACACTTAATCCATCGCATGCTGTTTGCGTCCACAGCTCGGAAGCTCGGCGCCATCGGAGACACACGGAGAGTTACAAAGTCACAGGTGAGAGGTTGTTGTTCTGTTGTTGGATTACAAGGCGGGAGAGTGGTCACCTGACCCGGCATCTTTGGGCCGTACATCCATCGTGTTAGTGTATCGTGTTGTACGTCAGTATAGTAAGAAAGTGGATTGCTTATATTATGTTTTTGTGTATATTTATGTTTAATTTCATAAGGCTGTAGATGACGACAATTAAAGATTACTATAACAAAATATGCTTGGTTATTGCACTTATAATGTTTTGTGTCCATTATTCCATTTGATTTGGCTGATTTTACATATAATTATGCAACATACTGTATGTATTTCTGCTAACATACATATCTGATCGAGGCTACAGGCCTCTTCTCCCCAAAACAAGTTCTCCACATGCTTGATTCAAACGGCCTTGGGTGTCTGGGCATGTAAGTCTGCCCGTCATTGACTTTGGAGATCACACCTCCTCTGGTAAATGTGGTTTCCTAGATCAACCAGCATGACTAGTCAAACATTTTATCCAGACGCCGTCTGTTCTGTTCTCCTCGCATGCGAGTTTTGTTAAAGTGTACCTCTCATCATTCTCAAAGAACTTGTCTCGTGTCATCCATTTTGCAGCGAGGAGCAGACTTTCCTTTTGACAGACCTCTTTTTAGAGCTCCCAGTGTACATTTCCCAAAGTTCCAACCTTCCAGCAAGGAAAATTAACAAAAGCATCAAGCTGCTCCTCCTACAACGATGAATCAAACAAAAGTTGATGACGCGAGGATTATGTTGCTTACAAAGGGAGACAATAGCTGTAGAACCGAGTGACTTCACGTCCCCTGGTAGTGACGTTTTTGGCCGGTTTATCCAATCCAATGATCTGAATCTAGAATTTGGGATTTAGATTAGTTTAGACAGCAGATTAATGCTCAGCGTACAAACGAAATTAAGTGCATTCCTTCGTACTTTTAATGCAGTTACACATTTAACTTTAAAATGTGTCCAATTGTTATGTAGTCCCTGGACGATCGTCACTGCTTCTGATAACGAGACACAGTCATCGATTGGACACCGACCCGAATATAAGAAAGTGTTGACAAACACCAGCTGGCGTAGATTTGATGTCCAGAAGGTGGCAAACGACTTCTGCCCAGTCTGAGCTTTTCTTCCTGCCACTCACACACACCCATCACCTGGCAACAACAAGTCTCTCAAAGGTTGTTAGCAAACAGAGGAGGACTTATGTCGGTAATTTTCGACTCAAACTGATAGCGATGTGACTTTTGTCTCAAAAAGTACTCGAACGCGCCATCTTGTATGCGCGTCAATACAGAATGATGTTCCCAGTTGCGGTAATCGCTTAGTAGTTTTACGGGGTAAAACATAAATAAATAATGCCATGTATTTCCATCCGTTACTGAGAGACAGTGACTACGTTTGTTGTTTACGCATTGGCAATATTTGACCTCATACTCATAAACAGTGCTGTAAACCTACACCCTGACTACAGCTTTGGCTTTTGCGTGCAGCCGCCGCCTCACATTCCGGGACATTTAAGTAAATTAAGAGTGTATTTTTGGTGCATCCTGTGGGCAGAAAGGCTAGCGGTCCTTAGCTGGCCTCGCTGGATGTGGGCCGAGTCGAAGTGAATGAAAACGATACGGCGAGGGGGAAGAATATTGCAGCAAAGCTGGCGTCACATCCCATTCCTGGCACTCCAGAAGAATGTCCAGTCCCTGACACTTGTCCAGTCCAAGCTGCTCCTGCCACACGCCAGCTAATCTCTTTTGACGCCTTACACCGCCCCGCCTGGCCCCCCCGAACGGGCGCCAGTCCGTCTTCCTTATATCCCACCCGCCCATCCAAGCCTTCGCCATTACTTCCCTCCGTGGCTTTGTCTTGTCTCTCCATCCGTCTTTGTCAGACCGGATTTGACTCCTCTTCTATCTGCCCCGTCCTCTCTCCTCCTCGCTTGATGAGAATCTGCGAAGGGGACGGCGCGATTGTTGAGTGAGGGATGGCCAGCATTTCCTCGTGGGCCCCGTCATGGTTGCAGCGGGGCGAGCGAGCGCCGCTAAACTCGGAGGGAGTCTGTCTCGGAGCTCACCCTTCTGCACATCAAGTGAAGCTCACTTAGAGAGCCCGAGAGGCGGGGAAAGAAACATCGCCGTCTTTCCCTCGGTACCCATCGCCCAGAGCTTGACATTTTGCAGTCTTTTTTTTTATATAAGGTCTGCACAAACAGATTGTTGTTTTTGTAAACTTTATTTCAAGCGACATTGTTTGCATTGCATTGTTTCTACTAATTGGTCTTTTTGGGAAACAAGGATTCCCGGGATGCCATCCACTCCAAACCCTGTATGCACTTCCCTTGTCATTGTGTAGAATGGGAGGAAGTGAATGGAGTGAGGTTCCCCGGGGGCTAGAGGCGCATGAATACGTCTCCATTCCCTCGACGTCGGCACCTTTAGCATGTTGACTTGCTCGTGTACCTCAACATCATCAGTAGGCATGTTACTTTTGAAAATATGGATTTTTTTTAGCTCATAGCTTCATGTTCTTGTTCAAACAGACTGTTGTTATCTTAAACAGCAACTTTATTTCAAGTGGCATTGTTTGCGCTTGCATCCTGGATCCTTCACACATCATTTTCTTCTAATTGGTCTACTTGGGATACAAGGATTCCCGAGGGATGAAAAATGTAAGCGATTGCTCAAAATGTGCACTTGCCTAGTCGTGTGCATGCAGAGTGAAACTGAAAGTGAATGGAGTGACGTTCCCCTGGCGGGAGAAATGTCAATACGTCTCTATTCCCTCAATTTTTCTACCAATAGAGCGACTTCTGGTACATGATCATATATTAGCCAATGTTATGTGTGAAAGAATGGAGGCTTTTAGCTCAGAGCTTCAGGTTCTACAGGCTTTCTGTTCATTTTGGGATTCCACAGAGACCATTTGTTCAAAAAATTCCCCATATCATGTCAGTCAATATGCACTTGCCTAGTCATTGTAGGAGGTGATGGAGTGCTGTTCAGAGACGCAGCAATACATATTTCTGCATTCGCTCTATGTCGTTTGTTGGTTTTTGTTTGTTTGCACTCCCATCCCACATCCTCCACAGTTCGTTTTCTCCTAATTGGCCTATTTAGGATACAAGGATCCCAGACAGATGAAAAATATATGCATATGCTCAAAATATGCACTTGCCTAGTCACTGTGCGTACAGTGTAACGCATATTGAAAGTGAATGGAGTGAGGTTCCCCAGGCTATCAATACGTTTGGGTTCCCGCGATTTGGTACCTTTAGGGTGGCCGCTTCCACATGTTGCCATGCTTATATATCTCATCAACGAGCCAATGTTGACATGTGCACATATGCAGGCTTTTGGCTCTGAGCTTCATGTTCTGCAGCTCCTGCTTTCATTTAGCACAAGCAAGGGTTCCAGAGAGACCACCTGACCATGCATAAATTATGTCTTTACTTAGTTCTCCCAGTATAGACTGGTAGGAAACAATTGGAGTGAGGTTCCACAGACTAGAGGTACATCAATACGACTGCATTCCCACAACATTGGTACTCTTAGAGTGGCTGCTTCCGCATGTTGACGTGCTAATATGTTAACCAATTGTACAAGTGAAAGTATGGAGGCTTTTAGCTCAGAGCTTCAGGTTCTCCAGCCTCTCTGTTCGTTTTGCACAAACTAAAAGTATATTATAAGGATTTCAGAGAGACCATCCGCCCAAAACAATTCACCACATGTGCAAAATGTGTTCTTGCTTAATTATTGTGCGCACAGCGTAGACTGGTAGCAATGAATGGAGTGAGGTTCCCCAGGGTAGAGACACTTAATTACCACATCTTTATTACCTCAACGTCGGTACCTTTTGGAGCGGCTGTTTCCACATGTTGTCATGCTCATATCTCAACAACAAGCCAATGTTATTGTGAACATATGGAGGCTTTTAGCTCAGAGCTTCAGATTCCGCAGCTCCTGTTTTCATTTTGCACAAACTCACGGTTCCTACAAGGGTTCCAGAGAGACCAATTGTTTAAAAAAATAGTTGTATGCAGAAAATATATCCTGGACTGGTCATTCTTCTCCCAGTATATACTGGTAAAAAGTGAATGGAGTGAGGTTCCCCAAGCAAGTGACACGTCGTGCTTTTAGGGTGGCTGCTTCCACATGCTGACATGCTCATATGTTTGCTCTATGTTGTGTGTGAAAGTATGGAGCATTTTAGCTCAGAGCTTCAGGTTCTAAAGATTCTCTGTTCATTTTGCACAAACTAATGGTTGTTGCAAGAGTTCCAAAGAGACCACCCGCTCAAAAAAATGACTGTATGTCCTTGCCTAGTCATTGTTCTCCCAGTATAGACTGGTAGGAATTGAATGGAGTAAGGTTCCCCAGGCGAGACTTGTCATTATGTCTGCATTCCTTCAACGATGGCAGCTTTTGGGGAGGCTGCTTCCACATGTTGACATCTTTATATGTTAGCCGATGTTATGTGTAAAAGTATGGAGGCTTTGAGCTCAGAGCTTCAGGTTCTGCAGCCTCCGTTCATTTTGCACAAACTAATGGTTGTTGCAAGGGTTCCATAGAGACCACCCGCTCAAAAAAGTTTTTGTTTGCAAAAATGTCCTTGCCTAGTCATTGTTCTCCCAGTGTGACTGGTAGTAAGTGAATGGAGTGAGGTTCCCTTGGCTAAAGAAGTGTCATTACGTCCTTTTGGAGTGGCTGCTTCCACATGTTGACATGCTCATATGTCTTGACAACAGTCAGTAGGCCTGTATTGGAGTTGAAAGAGTGGAGGATTTTAGCTGAGAGCCTCATGTTCTCCTGCGTTCCTGTTCATTTTATACAAACAGACCATTGCTATTTTAGACAGTAGCTTTATTTCAAGTGGCATTGTTTGCACTCCCATCCAAGATTCTCCACAGATCATTTTCGCCTAATTGGCCTATTTGGGATACAAGGATTCCCGAGAGACCACCCAGTCAAAAAAAAAAAAACCAATCCCATTTATTATTGAAATGTATTCAACAAATCCAAAAGCTAGAATAGACAAACATGTCGGAATTCATTTACAAGCTCATCGTATCTATAGCGGCTCTGCCTTCCCCCAGTTTGAGCTAAATAAAGTATTGACTCTGGAGAGGACCATGTAGCTATGGCACACCACATGCTAGCATGCACACACTCCTTGGGGGGAGGGTGTGTGTGTGCACACTGTTCACACACACACAAACACACACACACACATGTGCAGTCCGCCCAATCATCCTAAGGCGAGCGGTCGGGCTGCCATGTTGAGTAAATATTAACACGTCTGTCTGCGAATGTGCAGGTAATGAATGGAGGACAATCGACGGCGCGGCCGTCGCCGCGGCTTCCTCCCTGTCGCTCTGCTCTTTAGCTACCTTTTGCTTCGCTTGTGCTGAAGATCTACATAGAACTAGGACATCTAGGAGACACTTTGAACCCCGACAGCAGCAGGATGTGGCGTGTGCATGTTAGGTAGCTGGTGGGAGGGTATCGCCTGTAGTATACAATACATCGGGAATGCTGTCGTCCAATCAGCTCGTCTGCATCACAAACAACATCTCGGAGGGTATCTTCACAACGGGACGAGGGTATTATCATTTTTTCTCAATCAATTTGTGCAGAATAGTATGCATGACTACCAAATGAAAACACAATCTAAGGTAAAATTGCACAGAACGACACGACGCAGTTCAGTCCACAGTGTGGAGAGAAAGTGTGACAGTCCACTTTGTGCAGGTTGATGGAACGAGAGCTGATAGCGAGGAGCTTCCGACACATTGGCGCAGCCCCCCATCACAAAAATCCTTGTGCCACCCGTATGCCAGTGTGCCCAGGCCTCGGCCGCAGCGCCCGGAGGTCTCGTGGTTGTCACGGTAGTCCAGGATGATGATGGAGAGAAGAAGAAGAAGAAAAGAGGGGGGAACTTTGAAGGCCGTTGAACACACATCCTCTCCACCCCACAACTCCCTTCTCTTGTCAGTCAGCGACCAGTTGTCTTCACGCACTCGCATCAGTCCGCGTAGAGGATGAAGCCCGAGAAGGTGCTGTACTTGTTGTTGTTGCCGCCGTGCGCTTTGCCGCCGTCCAGCTTGATGTAGACCTCGTCCCCGGCGTCCAGGTGCAGGATGACGCTGTTGGAGGCGTAGTCATAGTTCTGGTCTGCGTCCTGGGCAATGGCGCTGGCCCGAACCTGAGAGGACGAGCAGAATGAATCACGTATTAGGGCTGGTAGCACCATGAAGACGGTTTAAATGCAGAGATGAGTTCAATTATTATTATTATTATTATTATTCGCTTGTCCCATCACTTTTACTCTGGTTTACTGCAATTCCCCCGACTGTGGATTATTTTCAGTCATATATCACATTGTTGAGCTTGTTGTTATTGTGCAAAATGGTTTAAATGATTAGTCACTTGCGAGAGGAGCGACGGTATTAATTAAATTATGCACACAAATGCGCAGTTGGGTGAGTGCTATTTGACTTTTGCATGATTTCGAGTCTTTCTAAGTGTCATTTCTTGTTAGGCTTGTCACTCAGTGACACAATTAACCACACAAAAACTAAAAACAAACTCAATAACTTTGTTGGTCTCTTTAAATTGACGGGTATGCGTGTTTCATACCAAAGAGGTCACCGTGACGACAAGAATGTTGTTGGTAAACACCAGCAAAATAATGCCTCTTAGAAAGCGTGAATGGGAGTTAGCTGGGTTGTCTTAGTTTAGCAGAGCATGCTAGTGTGACTGTGTGTGAGACTCGGGCTCTGTCTTCCCTTTGGGTGAAAGAGCGCTTTAATGTGGTTTCTGAGTGATTTAAATATGTGTAAATAGTTTCATATTTGGTAATAAATAAGATTTAAAAAATGTAGATTTGGTTAAAATGTAGAATTGGTTAAAAAGCTATGGTTAAAAAGTTAAAAGTGAGCCATCTTCGGCAAAAAGAATCGTTTTAGTGACAGCCCGAGTGAGTGCTCCCTCGTCATTAGACAATCTTTGACGTGAAGCACAAGCTAGCAGCGGCAGAACGGAAGTTTGAAAACGCTCCTGAAACTGCTGCGTTTGCTCGAAAACGTTCGAGCCTTTCGTCTTTGTGAGTATCGACGTGTACAGATCACTTCCAATAGCGACGTGGACTGTTTCTGCACTGTTACATTGAATGTGTTGGAATCTGTGTTGGTGTGACGTAGCTGTTAGCATGCATCCCCGTTTCTTGGCTAGGTGCTCGTGCTGGGCTATCCGCATCCGGTCCGACTTCCTGGGCACAAACTTTGCCCAGTTTTTTGTTCTTACTTACGAAAGTGACACTGAAGTCATAATTATTGTGATTGGGCGGTGATTTCTCAGTGCAGGTTTTTGCAAAAAGACTTTAGTTCATTCATTCGTTTTCTATGCTGCTTGTCCTCATTAGGGTCGCGGGGATGCTGGAGCCTATCCCAGCTGAGTTTGGGCGGAAGGCGGGGTACACCCTGGACTGGTCGCCAGTCATTCGCAGGGCACATATAGACAAACAAAGACAAACAAACATTCACACTCTAATGGACAATTTAAAGTCGCCAATTAAGCTAACATGCATGTTTTTGGAATGTGGGAGGAAACCGGAGTAGCCGGAGAAAACCCACACACGCACGGGGAGAACATGCAAACTCCACACAGAGATGAGCCCAACGGAGAGTCGAACCCTGAACCTCCTGATTGTGAGGCCGACGTGCTACCCAGTCAGCCACCGTGCGGCCCCAAAAAGAGACTTGAGTGTCCATTTTGTTTTCTGTTTAATTTCTTTTGTTTAAAAGCTCTTGACATCTCATTTACGTAAACAAAATTATGCGAATAAATGATACTGGTTCAAGATGGTTGGAAAAGCCGGATCAACTGGATGCACCAGAATTAAGTAGCCGTTCATCTACATTTAATGACGTTCACAACACAACATTACAGTTGGCAGAACAGGAAGATCTACAACTGACATATTTCGCCTTAAGGACTACAAACTTCTGGAATTAAACAAGTCAGACATCGAGGAACAATAATCACCTCAACGTAGGCAATAAGTTGCCTATTACCCACACAAACAGTTGAAGCAAATAGGCAAATCATAACAACATCATTCTTGGATGTCTACAAGGGCAGTGACTTTGAAATGGAAGGTCAATAATACAATAGCTAGGACCCAACAATCACGGTCACCTTCATCACTAACTCTTCATTCTTTTTGAGGATACTCACCCATCATCCGTCTACGCTCTGTTCTCCCCATTTATTATTACTTATTATGGTTGCTTCGTAATTTATTTACCGTATCATTTGGGTCTTCCTAGGCTCTTCCCCTGGGGAAGACCTAGGACACGCTGGGGGGAATATGTCTCATAGCTGGCCTGGGAACGGCTTGGCGTCCTCCCGGTGGAGCTGGAAGTGGTCGCCGGAGACCGGGAAGTCTGGACTATTTTAAACCGACTAAGAACGCATTTAGAATGCAGTAAGTTTACAAATGTATTGAAATAGTTTGAAGCCATTGGGGGCAATGTTGGTAGGTAAATGGGGAACAGGTGTCAAAGCGCTTTGAGTGCCTTAAAAGGTAGAGAAGTGCTATACAAGTGACAGACCATTTACCATTTATCGTTACCGTCATCGTTAAGAACTGGCGTTGCAGTCATTCTTTATGCATTCACATTTATATGCCCTGGAACACCTCCACCGACGGTGCCAGAGGAGGGTGAGTGTACTGTGTTTGGATGCGGATCAGTGCGCTCACACCTGCCCAACGTGCCTTGCTTTAGGTGTAAAGTGGACCCAAGCACGGTACGGTTGGTCTAGTGTGAATACACCCTTAAACGGTCACAAATTTCATTTTAAATATGGCCCACGTGTAATGCATTTTTGCAATTACGGACTTTAGGGTCGGTGAAATATTCTTTTTTTGCACTACGTAACCACGTAATCTTTTTAATGTTTGCCTTTACGGTGTTAGTTTGTGTTTTATCTTTGTTGGTAATCGTGTGTCTCACAGCTGACCTGGGAACACCTTAGTGACCTCGCGATGAACCTGCTGAGATTGCTGCCCCCGTGACCCGCACCCGGATAAGCGGAAGAAAATGGAATGGGTAATCGTGTGTCATCGGATGTTAGTCTATTTTTGAGTCCGGTGTGTTGTGGGACAATAATCGGCCATGGGTTTGTGCGTCATTAGAGATGCCTAGTTAGAGAATTGTGTTGGCAGGAGGCCGGAACGTCTTCTTTCTCATCTTGCACAATATGAAATCCAATAAGACAGTCCCCTTTGTGTTTTCCAGATTTGTTCCGGTTCATTGTAGCCACGAGACAAAAATGTCCCACCCCTGCCTCATTACACAAAAGCACCCAACTTCTTACAAACAGGTAGTCCTCTGATTTCGTACGACTTCTGGGGGGTTTCACAAGGTTATTGGGTGAAGAAAATCTCAATAGTGGGAGCACATAAACTGGGAGCAGTTTATGCTCTTATCACTGTCCATTTCATAGGAGCAGATCCTTTCACATGTCCAAAGTAGGGATGTCCCAATCCATAGTTTTTGGCTTTCGATCCGATCCGATTTTCGTAATAGTCTAGCCAATACGGTACTTCTATTACAAACATGAATTTGTGGAAGAGCTGTATTAAAAGTAATGCAACCTAATTTACTTTTTTTTGTTACACAGCGTGACCACCAATATTGTTTGGCTTTTGTAACAAACCTCTGAGTCAGGTCCTTAATGAAAATAAAAGTCCATCCAGACAAAAGATCAAATGGGCGTGGAAAATACTGTGGAGACGGGTATATTGTGTTGTTCCAACAGGCTGTTTAGTGTGTGGGCTACGGAGGGCAGTGGTGTTCAGCATGCTGGTTAGAGCAAGCCTTTGGACTCAAGTACGTAGAATAAGTAATGCATGTGTGGAGGAACGTGAGTGCTTTGTGTTTACAAGCAAATAAATGGCCAACTGAATTACAGCCATCCTGACGTGGAATTATTCAGCCGCCATTACAATACTTTTAGGGTGCGATTAATCGTTTGAGATGGTTAATCAATTTGTGGTGTGATTCAGAATATATGAATCTCTTCAATGCAATAGTCATTTATTGACGGTGCCTAGTAACAACCAGCGGTGAAAGCAGCCCTTCTTGTGCGAGCTCCCGGCACCATGACCGAGGAATCCGGGCACAGTGCAGGGAATCTACCGTTGTAGCTACGGGGGCCGAATATCCAGCGTCCAACATGACCCCGCCGACACGTCTGCATTGAACGTAGCCAGAGTGAGAGTTATTTATGTTTGAGATTGTGTCTGTCCAGTCAATCACATCCTTGCCTGCCCTTCTCATGCCTGGCTGGACTTTCAAATGATGACTTCTGCATCTAATTAGTTCTCCGTCTCTGTTACGTGTCGGTGGTTTATTTGTCCCATCATGCCATGTTCTATGGCGGTTTAGCCTGCCTGCCGTTTGAATACTTCAGTTTATGTCGGGTTGTTACCTAGCCTAGCCCTTTCTGTCTTCGTGCTAGGCTTAGCTTTTGTGTGCACGTGTCCTTTCTATACCGACCTGGCATCGTTGCCGCACAGAGTTGCATTGCCAAAGTGCTGAAACAACAGCTGCGCTTCCACATGCTTAAAAAAAAAAAGCCACTTTTTAATTGTTCAAACACGAGCCGCAGTAACGACAACGGTTTGGAACTTTGCTTAATGAACACTAAAAAGTCGTCATGTCGTAAAGTGTCCAGCTTGTATAGAAACTCTGAACAAATGTTTTAGTTTGTGAAGAATTGTTGTTTTGACTGTACCCTAGTGGACAAAACAAGAATTTCACATCGCAAAACAACCGTAGCAAAACTTTGACGGAATAGTCACTGAAATGTTG
>QODF01000037.1:411771-433164 GCA_024372805.1 Oostethus manadensis | reverse complement strand
TGAGTGGTTAGCACATTGGCCACACAGTCAGGAGATCTGGAAGACCTGGGTTCAAATCTCCGTTGGGCATCTCTGTGTGGAGTTTGCATGTTCTCCCCGTGCGTGTGTGGGTTTTCTCCGGGTACTCCGGTTTCCTCCCACATTCCAAAAACATGCATGTTAGGTTAATTGGCGACTCTAAATTGTCCATACGAATGAATGTGAGTGTGACTGGTTGTATGTCTTTGTCTATATGTGCCCTGCGATTGACTGGCGACCAGTCCAGGGTGTACCCCGCCTCTCGCCCAAAGTCAGCTGGGATAGGCTCCAGCATACCCGCGACCCTAATGAGGATAAGCGGTATGAATGAATGAATAATAATAATGTTGTGAGATAATTCAAACTTGGCAATAAATGCTTTTTTTGGCGATCACCCTTGTCTCTTCGAACGTGACATCTAGTGGCCTACCACCTAGAATACTACACTCACAATTACAGTAGGATGTTTCCTCTGCCTTGTATTTGTAGTTGATTTAGCCATTGTATGCTTGAAAATACTTCATTTAAATGAAGGATAAGTACAAATTGCTTAACAACGAAACAGTGATAACTTGATGTATTTCTTGTGTAAATGACTGTAACAAAAAACACCAAGATTCCAAACCAGATTATAGTCATTTTTCTAACTAACCCAAAAGTAGCAATGCTTAATACATGCACAGTTAGAGGAATGCATAGCTGGGAGTGGCTAACAGTTCACTTCAAGACATGCATATGTTTGTAGTGGTAATTTTATATGGACATATTAGGGGCATAATATGCTAGTCTGTGAGTGTTTGGTTGTTTTTGGCATGTCCCCGGGTAAGTGCCTGTGATTAGAATTTTTCTAAAATGTTTTTTTCTGAGATTTTAGCTGAGATTCACCACATTGCATAGAGGTTTTGTGATGATGACTATTGATTATTATTAATAATATAGCAGTATAGCCAGAGCACTGGGTAAAGCGTAATATTTTTTTGTTGAGGGTTCTAAAATATTTCATATAAAATTTTTAATTTTAATTTTGCTTTATTTCTTGTCATTGTTGAATGAATGTTTTTTGTGTCATGTCATGTCATGCCATGCTTGTTCTTCATTACAGAGAGCAGCAGATAGAGATGCTAGAAAGGCCAAGGCCAAAGAAAATAAGTTGAATACTGAGAAAGAGGCTCTTATGTTTGCTATAAAGGTAATTGAAACAAATGGTACCCCTTTCTGAAATGAATAATGTTTCCTTGACAAGGCGGAAAGCGCTAAAACAGACTGAGACTAGTGTATGTTGTGCTGCAGGAGCGAGGCATCAAACTCCTCCAGTCTGTGAAGCCTTGCCAGTCTGGTTTAGACATCCAAGATGAAGACGAGGGAACTTCAGACGCCATGGACAACCTGAGCCTGGACAACCTCAACTCACACGAGGCCACGGGGGCTAAGGTTTTTCTGGATGAGCACGGCTTCCTGCACTGGCCTGTACTGTTCCTGTATCCTGAACATCAGCAGAGTGATTTCATCTCTGCTTTCTGTGAAAGCAGCAGGTAAACACTGCTTTTGTCATTATGTGAAGTATGGTCATGGTGGTTTAATTTAGTTTGAACATGCCTACGTTTACATTGGGTTGCCATCACATTTTACAGTTCACAATTCCAAAAAGCAGTATGAAGAAGCAAGGCTTATTTAATTCTATCCCCATCCGTTTCACATCAATTGGTAATGCATTTGTTCACTTCCTATATTCCGTGTATACCCCTTACCAACTCTAAGTAGCATAAGACTGAGGCATTATAATGATGAATTACAACAGGAGTTGAAGTTTTTTTTGAAGATCGGAAAAGATCGTCTTCTGCCACGAGATCGGGGCGATCCAGCTTCTGTAACTGTGGGCCACACTCCATCATAGTAGGTGCGGTAAATTTGCCTAAAAGCTGGTTGCCACTTGACTCCCGCCAAGTGGACGCTGGCTATTGGTCTCCGTTGTTACTCTGTAGATTCCCCTCACTGTGCCCTTCTGTGCCCTGACTCCTCTGTCATGGTGCCGGGAGCTCCAACTGTGGTTGTTACTAAGGACTAATAAATGACTTGCTTTGAAGAGAGTTTGTAAAATTAAAAAGTCATAACATGTAAACCACACCACAAATTGATCTATAACCATGTCAAATGATTAGTCCTACCCTAAAAGTATTGTAATGACGTCGGAATAATTCGACATCAGGATGGCTCTACTTCAGTTGGGCATTTTTTTGGCATGTCAACAGAGAGCACTCACTCTTTTTTTTTTTAGCACTTTTGTTAGCGTCTGCTAACGTTTGTCCTTCAACAAGAAGTTCCACTTCCCGGTTTGCTTATTCTATGCACTTGGCTCCAAACGATTGCTCTAACCAGCATGCTGAACACCACTGCCTTCAAATGCCCACACACTAAACAGCAGCTCAAGTCTACAAATTCATGTTTGTAGACTAAAACATCTGTTGAATGTTTTCAGCACCTCCACGCGACAATGAAAAATGGCATCTCAATGAAGTGGCTGCTGCATGTGCGATTCCTTGTAAGGACCAGCACTTAGTTCCTCTACCCACTACATACACAGTAAAATTCTCCTCGTTGGTTGATTTCCAAGACTGTTTATCCTCCACATCGATACAGATGGGAATGAAAGCACTCGCTAGTAGTACATGTAATGATGTTTAAGGGTGTCCCGATCACTTCTACCAATATTGCAGCCTTCAATATCGGCTGGTACCGATATCAGCACAAAACATACATGCTTTTAGTGTTTATTTAGTAGTTTGGAATGTTTGAAAAGGCTTGATCAAGTGATATTACTCAGACAGTGAACAATAGTCAGCAACAGTCGGTAAGAGGAAAAAGTGACCCATTTAGTGTACTTTTGCTTTATGCATCAGAATCAGAAAAACTTTATTGCCATTGTAAGTGAACAATTCACAAACTAGGAACTTTCTTTGGCGACTCAGTGCAACGTAGAATTCTAAGTAAACATAGAGTATGGGGTTATACGATCTATCCACAATTTAGTTGCAGCTAGGCATAAGATAGCAAGGTTTGAGGGGCTCAATGATGCATTTGAACCCAAGAATCCTCACCTCGCAAGGAATCTGGAATCGACTGCCAACATCACAGGTGTTAGATGCAGACGGATATAATCCAATACTGCTTTTTCTTTTTGCTGATGTTGACCCGGTATCAATGTCGGATCACAACACTCCTAGTAGTGTTTCATCATCAAATGCAGACCTATGGTTTGCTTACTGTATTCTATTATACTATGTCCTCCTTGTCTCTTGTCAGTTTTTGTGACCACTTTGCCGTCATGTTTGGGGAAGAACTTCCACCCTGGGATGTTGACAGAAAATACCACCCGCAAAATTTGCAGGTTTGTGTCCTCAGATTTGGAAAAGATTGATTAATTACAGTAACATGGAAGCGTGTAAGCACTGTCCAGAATATTTAACTATGTACTTTTCATCCCTAAGGTAGGGACAGATAAGGTCAATTAGGGGTTCATATTAAATTGTTTTACTGTTAAAACGCTGTGTTTTTCAGATACAGACGATTGAATGCTTTATTGGTTGTGTTTGCTGCAGTCGTCAAAACAGTGGCAATTTAACCATTTTGTATTTGATAACAATCTACCCTTCACTTTTTAGGTGTTCTTTGAGGATGAGGAGAGGGAGGCACTATGCAGAGTTCCCCCAGAAACATCGCTTTTGAGTGTGTCACAACACAAAAGGTAAACATGTCCAAAATGTAGTTTCCCGTAAGTATTCAGATGCCCTTTTTTTCCTAACTAAGCAGAATTACCGATTGCACTAATGACCCATGTACTTCTCCTTGTACCTGTATTTTACTAAGCATATTAAACCAGATCTCTATTAAAGCTTTAAATATTATATATAATATTAAATATAAAGCTTATAAATGCTAACCTATCTAAAAACAAAATCTAACTGTCATTAATTCATGAGGGGAAAAACACCCTTGGCAGTGTTCACTCTAATTGTTGGGTATTCTGGTCTGGACCAATAAAAATTAAAAAAGGTGAGGTTTAAAGGTAAACTCTTCATTTACACTGGCTCGTTGGCATGTTTTGTCATCAGATCAGACAGGCGCAATAAAGAACATTGATGTGTCGTACTTGTTAAAACTTAAATATGCTGTCCACTGGCATGTTTCTTCCAACAGTATATCACACCCAGTGATGGTTCTAACAAAGGGCCACATTGTCATTTTCCCAAGGCGGCATTCTCTAAGGGGCGCGTGAGGTAAAAAGAAAAAAAAAATCTGTTAATTCTCAGCGCTCATATCCTTATGAAGTCAGGATGTACTGTATGTGGCAAAAGGGCGCCCTCTACAGGCGGGATACTCACACCCATGCTGCTCAAACGTGATCAAATGTCCCCCACGTGATGTGAATCAAACCAAAAAGTAGTTGGTGGTTGGTGCCAGGGTCTTAGACCTCAGTTAGGAAAAAGGAAAATGACAAAAATAAAATATGCATTGGAGACCAAGAGTTTCAAACTTGTTGTTTCACTACAAACAAAAGCAAAAAATAAAAAGGAGGGAATTTTGAGTCACTATGGCTACGTTCACACTGCAGGGTAAGATTCGCAAATCGGATTTTGTATGTGGTCGTTCACATTACCAAACAAATGAGACTTGTAATGTGACTGCAACACGTCCGGAAAGTGACGTGCGTGCGCAGAAGCACAAGGTCACTCGCATTTCCGTGTGTTTACAAAAGTAAAGACTGCTGCGGTGTGTGATACAGTGATGTGCGATACCATTCATTCATTCATTCATTTTCTATACCGCTTACCCTCATTAGGGTCGCGGGGATGCTGGAGCCTATCCCAGCTGGCTTTGGGCGAGAGGCGGGGGTACACCCTGGACTGGTCGCCAGTTAATCGCAGGGCACATATAGACAAACAACCATTCACACAGATGGACAATTTAGAGTCGCTAATTAACCTAACATGCATGTTTTTGGAATGTGAGAGGAAACCGGAGTACCCGGGGAGAACATGCAAACTCCACACAGAGATGCCCAACGAAGATTCAAACCCTGAACCTCCTGACTGTGAGGCCAATGTGCTACCCACTCCACCACCGTGCGGCCATGTGCGATACCATTGATTTAATTTCTGATTTGATATTGGGTACAATTCAGGCTGGTATCAGCGATACCAATTCAATATTATTTGCAAATTCACCTAATGTGTCTGGTAAATTTTTAAAAAGTGGTGTACAGTAATTCAAATCATAGCATAAAGTATACAAAACATAGTCATTTATTGATTTCTATTAAACAGGTAAGTATACTGAGGTAGTGGGGGGATTCACAATATAGCCAAGGTAATATTCAAAAACAAAAGACAAAATCATATACCTGAAGTGTCAACAGTATCACCAAATGATTATGTGTATAAGATTAAAAAGAAAGATGGCAAGAATTTTGGTATGGAAGTTTGTAGGCAACTTGTTGCCACGTCTGTTCCAAGGTGCATGTGGTCGGAGGGGTGAGACATTGCTGAGACCTGCTTCACTAACACCTTATAAAAATAGTTTTCGGATGAGAAGAACTTTTGCGTACCTTGGTGAGTAAGTCTTGCACGACGCCTTTCCATGACTGCCTAACTTTAGATGTAGTCAGGCACAGCAATACACGCCTTTCCATGGCGTGTATGTTGGATATATGCCACCTGAGTGTTCAAATTGCAGTAGCATGGAATACATATTCAATTTACATCTACATACGAATGAGACCTGATCCGGAATTGTGCTGTTCACACTGACATGAAATAATCTGGTTGCATATGAGCAAAGAAATCGTAATTGACCTACAGAGTGAGCATAGCCTATGATTTGGTTTAGCCCTGAGTGCTAGTTGTGGGAGTGTCTTGTACTCAACTGACCAAATACAACAATTGTATCCACAATTGACAACACGGTGATTTTATATGGTCCAGTCGATTACTGATTTTTATGCAGATACAGTGGTATTCAAAATAATAGCATTGTTTTTTTAAAAACACGAGTGAAGCGTAAAATCCTTGCAATTTTTTTATTCCCTTACTTTGGGAACACAGCACATGTCCTAAATCAAAGAGTTGACCAGTTTATTGCACCTGTGAAAAATTCTAACCCAGGATGATTTGACAACATTCCACAGTTCCTTTGCATTTTGTGCTATTCCTTCAGAAACAAGATTTTTCATGTCATCAGACAAGTTTTTTTTTCTCCGTTGTTGACTGGAGAAGATGTACAAGGCAGGGGCTCTGCTGTTTGTTGACATGCAAATAAATGGCCAACTGAATTACAGCCATCCTGATGTGGAATTACTCAGCCACTATTAAAATACGTTTAGGCTAGTATTAATCATTTGACATGGTTATACTGTACATCCAGTTCTGGTGTAATTTTAGAACAACCGTGCGAGCTCCTGGCACCATGACAGAGGAGTACGGGCACAGCGAGGGAATACAACCTCTGTATCTGCGAGCCGGATATCCAGCGTCCATTGTGAAACTAACTTAACCACAGTACCCCACGGACATGTCTGCAAGATGGCGGTACGTTTTATCCTTCATCCGGGTGGCGGGAGTGGAGTGGCAAGCATCTTTGCGGCGCATTTACCATGGTGGAGTGTGGCCCAGAGTTACGGCAACAGGATCAGGTGATCTTTTTCCAAACTTCCAAATATAACTGAAGATCGGATCGGGACATCCCTAATGGAAAGCCGTTACTTAATGTTGTTCTCTACATTCTATCTGTGCATGTTCCAAAAAACCCCCACAAAATCAGAAGGGGATCAAACTCTTCTGTTGGTTCATCGGATGTTTGCGGTAATTGAGCGCAATGCCTGCAGGATGCCAACGACGCACTTCATTGCCGCCATCAATGGGAATTTCACATGCGCGCTTCCTGTTTCTCGACAATGGAATACAGGGCCAATTAAACACGCCCATTCATGTGTGAGTGGCAGGTGTGGTGCGGCATACAGTGTCAACAACATGCAATAATGGTGATGATGATGGCGGTTCCCAGCGGTGCGGTGAGTGTGTGTGGTTGTTTTTTATGTTTTTAAAACGGCGCTGAGCAATGTGGAATATCAAGGTATTATGTTTATATCTTGTTTGGCAGACGTGAGCACGCTGCCAGCGCTAATCCTCCGAGTGCGGCTCGCTGTGGGGAAACGGCGTCTTTATTCCTGCCAACGAGTCTGGATTCCCTCCGCCTGACACCGCGCGCGCTGCTCTGCCTTTTCTGGTTTGCCAGTTTCTGTGAAGCGGAGGGATGACGCTCAGTGCTTTTGGACGCCGCTAAGAGGTCACCGCAGTTAACGGGCCTAAAGTGATTGTTTGCAGCTCATTTAAAGCCTGGATGTTATTCCCGGGGATTGAACGGGCGATCATTTTCTGGCGTCATTAGTTGCCTCCAGCAGATGAAGAGTTAAATTATTGGCGTCAAAAGCATTCTGTCGGTTGATTGTCATGATCGTCCATGACTCACAGATGACTACCGAGGAAAACGTGCCCCGAAGCCGGATTGACCCTTTGCAAAAACCGCCGTGTTTGCAGTAGTGCTGCCGCACGTGCGACGCCACTAAGTGCTTGACTGCAAAAGATATATTTAAAAACCCATGCATCTCCAAATGTCACCAAATAGTAAACTCTGGTCCAAATCTGGACCACCAAGTTCCTCCAAAATGAACGTAGTGTTGTTCCCTACATTTAATACAAGTTGAACAGGCACTTAAGGGCAGTCTTATATTTATACCAATAAGCTCAGGAAACACCAAAAAATAACACTTCTCTCTTGGAGATCAATGTGAATTTCTCTTGGAGATTAATAAAGTATTTCGTTCTGCATTTGTACTTCCTGCGTCAAGCTGTACTTGTGTTTGTGGCAAAATGATGTACTAGTTGTGAGTTGAAGAGTGTTTCTAAATTGACGATGTAGCAAAGTTACAAAGACGCAGTTAGACGCTTTAGTAAATCCATATTCAAAAATGTAGGGCTCGTTCGGGATTTGAACCCGGGACCTCTCGCACCCTAAGCGAGAATCATACCCCTAGACCAACGAGCCATAACTACACAGTTCAGCTCACATAACCAAACCTCAAACCTCATTCCCGTGCTGTTGAGGCGCGTTTCTAACTACACACTCTTTATAATAGGAACACTCTGCTGTTTTTGCAGTAGAGTCCTGTTTTTAAGACTCTACTGCAAAAACAGCAAGTCAGTCATCTTCTAACATTAGTGCGCTGCTGTTTTTAAGGACTTTCTGCAAAAACAATAGTCGAAGATCCTTTATGGAACAGGGATGCTATGCTGTCTTTAGTGATCTGCTGCAAAAATGCTAGGCGTTCAAGATTACCGACCCCGCTCATGAAAAAAAGAGTTGATTGGTTAAAATGGTTAATAACGAAGGAGGAGGGGAAAAGCGCGTGCAGATGAAGCAGGTTGTTGCCTAGCCTTCGCTTGTGAAGGCAAAATGGGCAGTCTAGCAAAAGAAAGCGGTTGTGCGGCACCTTCCCACCGGGAATGTCACTGTTAACGTACCGCGATGGACTCAGACGTACATACGGGAGGCCCCCGCGAGCACACGTGCGTGCACATGCACACACACTCGCACACACACGCACGCTCCGATGTTTACGCTCCAGTCATTGTTGAGCATGCATATTCAAAGTGATACGCCGCACTCATGAGTCGGCGCGTGCTGACACATTTACATACGAGCTCGGGCCGTCGCCGAGCGGGGCCGTGATGCGGGGTGACAGGTCTTATGCCACTACCCTTCGGGGGGGGTTGGTTGGCGGTAGGGGAGGGGCGGGCGGAGCCACACAGCATGACAGGCGAGGGTGAGTGAGGCCTTTCATTCAGGGTCGAGCTCGCTGACACCAAACTTTATTTGCCTGGCGTGGTGATGAGCCAACGCTTTTATGACCCTGCCTCGTCTCTTCCAGGCTCTGCCTTAGTCATAATGTCCCAAAATAGAACATCAGAAGGCAAGACAACAAGTATTAATGCAGTTTTGATGATCGAATAATGTTTTTGGTGGATTCCTCTAGTTTGCCGTTGTCAAGCTTTTCTGTACATTAGCACCACCTTGTGTTGGTAGTAGTCTTTTTCCGTATCACGCAGCATTACTTACACATTCGGTCAAAAGAAACGTTGTATTATGTTACCTAAAGACATTTGACACATACTTTTATCAATTTTTTATATAATAATCGTATTCTAAGGACTACACTTAGACATCAATTTATAGACGCTATTTTTTACATTAGTTGCTGTGTTGCTGTTCTTGAGTTCAGTGAGCAGCATCTCATGCACTGTCTCGACTAAGGATGCATATTACCATGACAACGACGTCAAAGTGTCTCAGATTCAGTCAGACAACTAGAGCTATCCCTCACATACGATAACATGCAAATGTCTTCTTTTTTTTTATACTTCTTGAGTTCAGCAAGCAGCATGTAATGCACTGTCTTGACAGTGCATCATGCAAGAAAGTGAAAATTGCCTCAATCAGTCCCTAGGTGCTTGGACATCGATTTATAGAGTGTTAACTGCTTATCCCAATTAGTCCTTGCTCCAATTAGTCCCAAGACATCAATGGTGTGGTCACCAAAATACCCTTAAAATTTGGTAAATATTCATAGAAGGAGCAACCTCACAACTAAAGCATGATTTGTTTTCTTAAAATCGAATTGTAGTGTTATAATATATACACCCACTGGTCTAATATTATGCTAATATACAATTCTGTAATCATTTTTTTTACTAAGTGCCCATTAAATGCAGCCAATCTTATTTATATTTAATCAATAGCAACAACTTTGCCTAAAAACATAAAACATAAAGCATAAATTAAAGTTTATACGAAAGGATAATGAGGGAGATTCAACATAAACACTTTAAAGACTCCAATAATTTATCTTTACTCCCACTTTAATGTGCCCATTATACAATTTATGGATGTTTTAATAGGGACGGGGGGTAATATGGGTGACATCGCCACAACAGTTTCAGATGACAAAGCAGCAATATGAGGGTGCGTGCATGTGTTCATGGTGTAAATTTTTTTTAAAAAGAGTTTATTTATAATCATTATCAAAATTATTGTAGTACATTGTGTTTTCATTCATTCATTCATTGACTTACCTCACAAATAAAAAAAATGAATTAATCAAATTTCTAAAAATTATCGTACCAATATAATACACTTTAATTTGATAGTGTTTTTATGTCATCACTGATTGGCTGGGGGGAATCACATGGTTTACCACATATGGTGATTTAGGTAGCTTTAGAGATAACTTATATGCCTTTTTAAAAAAATATATTTTTGGACCTCACGCACTTTTTTATCACGCCTGATTTCCCCATACACCCGGGTTCTTGGACCGCGGGCTGACACCGTGTCACACGGGGGCAAGGGATGGGGTGGGGGTGGGCGCACACATGGGTGCACACAGTCAGCCCAAAGTAGCCGAACACAGACCGGAGGACGCAACGCACGGAATATGGAATTTACATGTGGAGAGAGAGGACATTTTTGTTTTATTTGGGGGGGGGGGGCATTTTTGCAGCTCGTGCCGTGGTGAGTCACTGCTAGCAAACGCACACATTACTCGCATCTCATCAACGCCGTGTCAACCCACCACCCTCGTCTTCTTCTTCTTCTCGGAAAAGGTCACGACCTCGACTTCTGGGTCACGTGTCATCATTCATCCAACACAAAGAGCAGCGCCAATCCAAGTTTGTCCGTTCTAATTGGTTCCATTCGTTAACGCATCCTTTGTCCCACAGATGCGGCAGCGGCGGCGTCACTGTAAACGCCGGCAGCTTCTTTGAATGTCTCACTAATTTCACTCAATGGAGCATCTGCGCCAATAAAAAGCAAGCAATAAGGAAGGACACAAGGGTTATTTTTGGACCTTGTTCCATATACAACATGTCCCCCCCCGGACAAGGGGATGCTCTCGGGTCGCGCTGGCTGTTTATAATTCCTCTTCTGGAGAACTCCCTCCTGGTGTCACACAAAGGCCACCGATACACAAACAGAAAGGCATATTTTGCATTTGACATATTCCGTTCTGCCCTTTTTGTTGTCACGCAACATTTGCACTTATGCTAACTTCCCGAAAAACAGGAAACCTCTGTTCAGATTTTTTTAGTTTTGTACGTTATTTTCCTATTTCTATTTTCCGGAAATTACTTTCTTCATACTTCTGACTGGCCCAAATGGCCTCACTACTGTGTCTGTTTGTTTCCAGCAAGCAGCACATCATGCACAGTTTCTTCTAATAAAGCGTGTTGCTTTGTGGAACATCAGCAGGCAAAATCTGACTCGCTCACATTCAGATAATTTCCTTTATCCCTCGCATACGGGAGATGTGCTCCGATGCCTTAATTTTTCCTCTCAAGTTCAGAAATCAGCATATCATGCACTGTCTGGACTGAAAAAGCATCAAAGTACATCAAAGTGTCTCAGATTCTGACAATTTTATTTATCCCATCGCGTACAGTAAATACAGTTTAATGTCTTTTTTAAAATTTCCTCATGTTCTGCGAGCAGCATGTCATGCAATCTCAACGAAAGAAGCCTATTTCTGCGTGACAACAATCTCAAAGCACTGAAGCTTTATTTATCTCTTGCATACTGTAACATTTACGATATAAATAGAATATCATTTTGATTCAGCAAGCAGCATACCATGCACTGTCTTTATTGGGGAGGCTTATTTCTGCATAAATTACATCAAAGTTTCTCAGATTTTTTACTTTTTTCTTCTTAGATACATACATGGATACTTTATTCATCTCCAAGAGAAATTTAGGTTTCAGGCAACTGTCCAAGAATGTCATTATAAACTTAAACCACATGATCACAGAATAACTCAACAAGACGGGAAAATTAAAATTCTTCGCACTCAGCAAGTCATAGCAGCGAGCAGCATACCATGAACTGTTGTGACTAAAGAAGCATTACCATTTATTGACACAAAGGATTCCCAGACAGCTTAGTGTGACCATTTGTCGATCCCTTTTTTAAATTCTTGGGGTTAGAAAATAATATCAGCAAACAGCATTTCATGCACTGTCTCAACTAAACCATATTTTTGTCAGGTGAACATCAAAGTCTCAAGTTATTATTCATTCATTTTCTATGCCGCTTATCCTCATTAGGGTCGCGGGTACAAACTCACACTCACATTCACATTCATTCACATACACACTCACATTCATACCTATGGACAATTTAGAGTCACCAATTAACCTAACATGCATGTTTTTGGAATGTGGGATGAAACTGGAGTACCCGGAGAAACCCACACACGCACGGGGAGAACATGCAAACTCCACACAAAGATGCTCAACAGAGATTCAAACCCTGAACCTCCTGACTGTGAGGCCAATGTGCTACCCACTCAGCCACCGTGCGGCCAGTGTATTGTTCAATTTGTTATTTAATCCTAAATACAGTCCAATCTCATATTTTTATCTTCTCAAGTTCATTGCCATGTTGCAACAAAAGAAAGTTTTTTTTGAGTGACAACAACGCCAAAGAAGGACGTCTTTTATTCAAGAAAGTTTCTATATCAATCGTCGACATTTACAATGTATATACTAGGATATAATTTTTGAGTCCAGCGAGCAGCATATCATTCACTGTCTTTTTTAGGAAAGATTCTTTCCTTAAAATTGACATCAAAGTGTCTCAGATTGAAGCAAATTTGGGGTCCTTTTTCTCTTCTTGAATTTAGCTTGTCATAGCAACTAGCAGCATATTATGCACTGTCTTTATTAGGGAAGATTATTTCCTTAAAATTGACATCAAAGTGTCTCAGATTGAAGCATATTTGACGTCCTTTTTCTCTTTTTGAATTTAGCTCTTCATAGCAACTAGCAGCATATCATGCACTGTCTTGACTAAAGAAGCATTGGCACTTATTAATATTGATGCACAGTGTTGCTTTTCATGCCAGTGTCTTTTTTCTTCTTCTTCCTCCTGAGTTTAGCAAGACAAGCGAGCAGCATATCATGCACCGTCCTGGTTGAAAAAGCTGTTCCAGCAGAAAAAGGCAAGGTCTTGCAGACATTAGCGACCAATCAGATGGACAAGTCAAAGTGTTTTCAAGCGCTGGTTTGACAAGCAGCCTTTGTCTCTCGCTTCATTGGTCTTGAAACGCTTACATCACCAACATGTGCCGTGTCTCCGAGGACAGCCCCGTCCTCCTCCTCCGCCTCCTCGTCTTCTTCCTCTCCAGTCTTTTGTCCCGCAGTCACGGTTAAACAAAGTAACGTTCATACATGAGTGGCTTTCCGTGGCCACAAGGCGTCAAGATGATGCGAGCTGCGGACCACCATGGCGCGATGAGAAGGGACGAAAGACCACAGAGAAAAAAGAAGCCCCGTGGGCGTGCACAGATGCTTTCGTGTAGCCTCCATCGCGAGCTCACGAGCTAATAATCTGAGAGCCTTTATGTCCACAGCAAAACAAAGAAAAGCAAAAGACACATTAGCGCTGTAGGCTCGACTTTAAATAGCACTCTGCTGCCTTTTTATGCTGAATAGTACGGGCTTGCTTCATCCAGTGATGCCATTTTTAGTTTCATACTTGGCAATGGGAGTGAATTACCTCGTCTACACTTGTTGGCCAGCTGTCACTGGGGTACAGGTAGTAACAGGCGCCTAAAGGGGTGGAGCCAGACACAGTGAGACCCATTGAACGGGTATTTTTTGTCCACCAAGGAGAATATCATTGAATTATAGTGCGAGTTTCCTCTCATTGTCCCCATCCAACGTGCTGCATACAGAATGTTATATTATTTTAGTTGTAGTGGTTTTATTCAGTTATTATCATTGTTGTTCTTTTTAGAACAGTTTGAGTTGTCTCTTGCTATTTGTATGCTGATAATGCCCAAATCATTAAAACATACTATTATCTAATTAGGTTTCGATTTGGAGTGAAAAACACTCTTTCAAACGTTACTTTAACATACTGAAGGATATTTTGAACATTGGAACATCGTTTCGGTTCAGCGAGCAGCATATCATGCACTGTCCCGACCAAAGACGCATATCGCCATGACAACGACGTCAAAGTGTCTCCGAATCAGTCAGACAACTTAAGTTATCCCTCACATACGATGACATGCAAATGTCTTCACTTTTTCTTCTTCTTGAGTTCAACAAGCAACATATCATGCACTGTCCGGATTCAAATTTTGCACCCATGTGCTTCATTTTAAGTAATGTGAGGTAAAATCTGAGCTATATTACTTTAAAAATAAGCAAAAAAATCTGCCAAAATTAACAAAAATACTTGTCTTGCCATAATAAATTTTAGTAGCTATAACCTAAGCTGTAAGCAAATTGGTCTGACGTGGAACGTTTTCGTTGTAATTTCAGGTATTTCGTTGAACTTTAGCTAAAATTTCAGATCTTTCAGATCAGTTGCCCCCTTCAAATCGACCCTCAGGAAACAAAAAAAACAGTAGACGTCAATTTATAGACACATTTTTGTTGCTCTGTTGCTGTTCTTGAGCTCATTGAGCAGCATATCATGCACTGTCTCAAATAAGGACGCATATTACCATGACAACCACATCAAAGCGTCTCCGATTCTGTCAGACAACTCAATTGATCCCTTTTTTCTTCTTTTTGAGTTCAACAAAAGTTGAAGTGGTCCTAGAGCAGAATCCGGAGATAAGAGGCGGGCTAATGTAAGCAGGCCGTGGGGGTCTGTTGGCGTGCGACGGCACATTTCACGAGGTGGCTGTAAACACCGCCGGGCCGGGTGGAAGGATTTACCTCGGGCTGCAATGGATTTATCGAGTCGCCGCCGCTCGAAGTTAAAGTGCTCCATCCCTCCGGGCGACCTTTATTCAGATGCGCTCATTCGCCGTTCCCATGCAAAACGACGGGGGAGTCGTGAAAATGAATTATTGTCCTTAACGGCTGCGCTCGGCCGTCAGGATCGCACTCGCTTTGTTTTGTGTTACTTTGCATGATGGAGGCCTTGCCGGCTTTTATCGTCCGCGTTTGCACAACATTGGATTGTTTGCTGTTCTGCACAAGCGAACCCTACAGCTCCACGGCACCGTTAAAGTCGCGTGGCAGCCAGCGTCACCGCAGGCGACGACATATTGCGCCGCCTTCCGCTGTAACCCTCGGCGGGTATCCTTCGGGCGGCCTTGGCGTGCCGTCATCGTGGTCGTGTAGCGAATGTGTGAGTTGCTCACTGTCGCTTTCATTCGCTCGCCATCTGCTCCGGTTTGGCTGCGACCGAGAATCAATTCTTAATATTGGCAGCTTCGCGTCGAACTTTAAAAAAACACTTTCCTTCGCCGATTGAGGCTTTTTTTATCGCCAGACTGGAGACAGGAAGTAAGCCGTCCCATGCAATGGAGATAGTCACGGTACTGGTTGGGTTAATTGCTAACATGTTTAATTAACAAAGTTACGTTGAAATTCATCCCAGTTTGAAACTTTTCAACACAGTAGGAAGNTTTAAATGTGTTTTCTGAACGCCTCATTTGTGTATTTCAGTTCATTTATTCATTTTAATGCGTGAACATGCTTAATTTAGCAAACAAATACATAACATTTGCTTAAACATGCATATTTTTGACTAATAACAAGCACAACCACAAAACAGCATGATTTATTTATTTATACATTTTGGAAATACCTGATGTAAGAAGAAAGCGACGTGCGTGTCATGTTGCACACGCACATCAGCCGAGTAATCCGATGGGATACTTACTCTTCTCTGGTTTGGTCATTTCCTATAAACTCTTTTGAACACAATTTTCCTGTTGCTTTTTGTAAGGAGCTCTTGCAAGCGCATACACAAATTTTGTATAATTTTTCCATTACCAATTACAATATATATATTTAAACATTGGTAACATTAGAGCTGCACTTTGGGTTTGTCTACTCGTACTGGAGCTTGTGAGGAACATAATAAGCAGGTGGGCTTGTCTGCACCTCCATCATTGAAGCAGGATGTTGGGTGGCATTTTGGACAACAGGCATTGTTTTGTTTCCGCCTTTAAGCTCACGGTGCATCTGACACCAGCTGCACCACATACAGAAACAGGAAACGGCAATGTCCTCGCAGAGGGACCCCTGGGAAAAAAGGTTTGCATTGTTGTCAAGCCAATTCATTCTTCTAGAACATGGCTGTAAGCTCTGTGCACCCTACCTTGATATGGTATGTCTTGCGAATGGATGTTCTCATGGACAAGGCTGCAGGGGGCACAAACAGGGGGATCCCCAAAGCTGAGCACAAAGCAGGGCTGAAGATGTCACACAGTGGTAGACATCGGTTCTCTCCATGTCTCCCTGCAACTGTGCATGCCATACAGGGGCAGCACCAGAAACCATAGCAGCCTGAACAACACATGAAGATCTGTTATTATCACGAATCCGGTCCGATGACTGGATTGACCGTGTTCCATCTTACAAGTACGTGCGCTGCAATTACAGAGACCACGTTCCCAGTCTCGGAGAGGTTGGGAAACCATTGCTGCTTGAATAACTTGACCGAGAAAAACAAAACAAAACAATAATTAACATTTTTCTTTCAAAACACATCTTACAGCAAATATAAAAAATTAGCTAACAAATATGAGCTATCAAGTACCACACCGTGGTCTAGAGCAAAAAGTAATTACAAAGTTACCTACTTCATGTGTAATAATGAGTGTTGTTTGTTGTCAAATACATTCATTTTCTATACCACTTTATCCCCATTAGGGTCGCGGGTATGCTGGAGCCTATCCCAGCTGACTTTGGCCAGGAGGCGGGGTACACCCTGGACTGGTCGTAGGGCAGACAAACAAGCATTCACAGTCACATTCCTACCTATGGACAATTTAGAGTCACCAGTTAACCTAACATGCATGTGTTTGGAATGTAAAAATTAATTAATAAATCATATATATGCATGAAAATGCATATTTAAGCAAATGCAAACACTTTTTGTATAAATAAAGCATTTTGTAAGCATAACAATGGCTGAATCAAACTAAAATACAAAAATAGGGCATTCAGAAGACGCATTCAAAGACACCGTGAAGTATATGTAGTATTCTACACTGGCCACCAGGCCTCAGCAATGTTACTGTGAAGTCTCAGATTAGACTCAAACGTCAGGCTTTCGTTGCACATCTGATTTATCTCACAACAGGCACAATGATGCTTAATAGAAACACGAGCGGCTGTTACCCACACAAAGCTGAATCTCAACACTGAACCCCCACCTTCACTTCCTGGAAGCCTTTTTTTCCGGTCCCCTAGGGAAAACAAGTATTGTTTATTACATGACTTATTTACTCTTATTATGACAAATATATTGGGTAATACCAGTATAAAAGTGAACATGGGTTGTTATTTCATGTCTTCATGGCTTTAATACATTTAAGATGTTAGAAGGTCAGAAAACAGGTTTTCTGTGCTCTAACTGAAAAATATTATATATCAAAATGAGGAATCCTATTTTTCCAAATTTGCAATGAGCTGTCCTAAACCATGGACGCCATGAATGGCGACCGTCACTGTATTTACCTCAGTGTGAGCAGCTGTTACCCAGCTTTGCGTGTCCGTCAAAAACAAGTAAAGGATTAATACTTAACTGCAATGTTTGTTGAAAGCAGACCGAGGAAAAGCGTAACAGAGCGTGTTTCCTATTTGTAGAGTCTTACCTGATACAGGTGGATGTAGTCTTTATGCTGGTGGAGCTGAAATAAGTGATGGAAGGCGTGTCATTCTGGCTACATAATGTTGGACTAAAAACATGCTGCCGAACCTGAATGATCGTGCAAGGAACAATAAAAGAACAAATGCACACCGTCCGGGGAGCGAGCTGGGGGTAATTACACATGTAAGCAGTAATGCACATTCTTTCTGTAGGAAAGTTTGCCTGTCACTAGTATGAGTTCAAAAGAGTGGCCTTCTGTGCAGTATCCAGTATTACCAGTACAGCATTGCCCCGGCAGTGTCAGGAAGTACATGACCAATGTCTTTAGTTTGTCTGGCAGTGCATGTTATTTTAGGTAAGGTTTGATTGATGGACTGTACTGTACTGGAATGAAACTCATTTCTAACCCTCTCTCTCACGCGATGACATTCGTACTGTGTTGGACTTGGGCATGGTTTCCCCTGCCGGCCTCTGTTGGCCCACGTTCACACGAGGCATTCGTGCCAGTTTCTCAGACTTACTGAACTATTTCCAGTCTTGTTTGGAGCTGGTCTGTTTATCACCGCCATGAATGACTTGCCAGTGGGGCGATCATGGGACATGAATTAAATGACATGTTTTTTTCATGGTGGGCTATTTCCAGTCGTTTTTCACGTCATTGTGATTATTTATTGTGTGTTCTGATTATTTATTTTGCACAAGGTTGTTACTGTCATTAATTAGTTGCAAAAAGAGTGAATACTTAAATTAAATGGCCTAGTAAATGTTCTATTCTTCTGTATTACTGCAATTTCCCTGATTTAGTGGGCTATTTCCAGTTTTATTATTTATGGAGTTGTTCTGATTATTTATTTTGCACAAGGTTGTTACTGTCATTAATTAGTTGCAAAAAGAGTGAATACTTAAATTAAATGGCCTAGTAAATGTTCTATTCTTCTGTATTACTGCAATTTCCCTGATTTAGTGGGCTATTTCCAGTTTTATTATTTATGGAGTTATTCTGATTATTTATTTTGCACAAGGTTGTTACTGTCATTAATTAGTTGCAAAAAGAGTGAATACTTAAATTAAATGGCCTAGTAAATGTTCTATTCTTCTGTATTACTGCAATTTCCCTGATTTAGTGGGCTATTTCCAGTTTTATTATTTATGGAGTTGTTCTGATTATTTATTTTGCACAAGGTTGTTACTGTCATTAATTAGTTGCAAAAAGAGTGAATACTTAAATTAAATGGCCTAGTAAATGTTCTATTCTTCTGTATTACTGCAATTTCCCTGATTTAGTGGGCTATTTCCAGTTTTATTATTTATGGAGTTATTCTGATTATTTATTTTGCACAAGGTTGTTACTGTCATTAATTAGTTGCAAAAAGAGTGAATACTTAAATTAAATGGCCTAGTAAATGTTCTATTCTTCTGTATTACTGCAATTTCTCTGACTTAGTGGGCTATTTCCAGTTTTATTATTTATGGAGTTATTCTGATTATTTATTTTGCACAAGGTTGCTACTGTTAGGAATTATGTGTAAGTGGGGCGATCACATGAATTAAATGACACATTCTTTTCTGCTTTTTTCCTGCAAATTCTCTGACTTAGTGGGCTATTTCCAGTCTTATTTGGAGTTGTTCTGATTATTTATTTTTGCACAAGGGTGCTACTGTCATTAATTATTTACAAGATGGGTGATCCCATTAATTGTTTGTTCCATTCTATCAAGAAGGCTCAGCAGAGGATGTACTTCCTGAGGCAGCCAAGCTGCCTGTCCAGACGATGGTGCAATTCTACACGGCCATTATCGAGTCCATCCTCACCTCCTCCATCCCAGTGTGGTTCCCCGGGGCCACTGCCAGGGACAAAAACAGACTGCAGCGCGAGAAAGGGATCGGCTGCAGCCTTCCATCTCTCCAGGACCTGTACATCTCCAGAACTCGGGGGCGAGCGGGCCGGATACTTGCCGACCCTTCCCACCCTGGACATGGACTATTTGAGCCACTCCCCTCTGGCAGAAGGTTACGGTTAAATATTCTATTTTGTTGTATTACCACAATTTATCTGGCTCAGTGGACTATTTCCCGTCTTTTTGGAATTGTTTTGTTTTTTTATTTTGCACAAGGTGGAAGCTGTCACTCATTTTTTGTGAGAGCAGGGATTTAGGTGTTATGTGGACCCAAGCCTGGTACTATTGGCCTCGTGTGAATACGCCCCGAGTGTGAAACGCAGGTTCTGTGCAAAACCAGTTGGTACCATGAAAAGTTTTAGCAATGCTGAGATGACCACAAATGTCTCTCAGTTGTAGTCTTTGTCAAAAGTATTTAGGGATTCTTAGTGTATTATGAACAGACGGGCAGTTCCATTATGATTCCGAGGGGTGGACACTTCCACTAATGTCGCAGTGAATCAAACGGTGAAGATAAATTCACACATATGTACTTTAAATGTACAAAAACACCAAATGACTCGGATATGGGTTTGGTGAGCAACAGCAGCAGCTGCTTGATCAAACCAGTTGACTCCTGTTCAGATAACAGCTTGTACTGGTGTTTGAATGTCCACTATTGCTTTTACTTCCAAGAGTCGTCATGCATGTGTTTTCTCTTTCTGCCTCCTTCCTTCTTAAGTGCACCAGCGCCTGGACACCGGAGCTCATGTCGAGTTGGAGATCATGGGTGCTGAAGCTACACCCCGCGGTGGTGCAGACACTATGGACATCTACAGGATCTCCCACAAGTGAGTCCACCGCTCACGTTTCAGCAACCATCTTCTCAAGGGTCAATACTATAGAATGAAATGTGATATATTTTAAAGAGGTCCATGTACAGCTTGACACTCCTGGTATTACTAGTACATTGCATTTAGACATGCAAAGGCACCTTTTTTTATTCATCATGTTTTTGCCTGCTTGATATGAACTATGCAGATGTGGGTATCGTGAATTATGGCAGACTGGTCAAATCCTGAATCTGAGCTATTGGTCACGCAGTGATTGTACAAGACTGGTTGAAGTTGAGTCTTCAGTTTCTGTGTCATAACCAGAAGTAGGCCTCAAAATGCAGAAGCCAGCATTGCTGCAGAGTTTGTCAGTGCTCAGACCCTACATGGCGACCTGCACTAAGTCAGTCTGAATGACCGACGTCGAAGAAAGCGCTCTCTGAAGGCGGCTCACAAAAAGCCTGCTAGCGGTTTACTGATGGCAAGTAACCCCAATGATTGACATGCCAGACAGTCCAATAACGGCTTAAACAGTTCCTGAAAAGCTGGCAAATTACAGTCAAGGCCGACTGAAGTACCCTGAAGAGTTTGTTATGCCGCCGCCCCCCCCCCAAAAAAATCAGATATTTAATGTACAAACTTTTTGGGTGCAAAAAAAGTGACTCTGCATTTGATTCTAAAAGAACCGGGAAGTAGTTACGGTACTTTATTATGACACAATTAGCATTTGCGTGGATGGTAAAAATGCAAGAACCAAGAACCAGATTTGGCCGCCGAAGACCAGGTCGCCCGGACACCCGCCCTCGACCACTGCCCAAATCACACAGCACCGGACCCTTATGCTTGCCCCTGCAGGTGGTGGGTCTGCGGGGGGGAGTTCCCGTGCGGCTTCTTCGGGCTAGGCCCGGCCAGGTCCCACGGGTGAAGACCTGACC
>QODF01000037.1:368958-403889 GCA_024372805.1 Oostethus manadensis | reverse complement strand
TATTCCCGGAGCACTCCCCACAGTATTCCCCGAGGAACACGGTCGAATGCCTTCTCCAAGTCCACAAAACACATGTAGACTGGTTGGGCAAACTCCCATGCACCCTCAAGGACCCTGCCGAGAGTATAGAGCTGGTCCAAAGTTCCACGACCAGCACGAAAACCACACTGATTACAAACGTTTTAAAAAATAGCATCGTTTTATTATCTCAACTTTATGCTGCTAAAATGTTATTTTTCCTCAAGATATTATGTTACTCTCAACATTTTCCTCCTTAAATTAGAACTTTTTTTGGCTTCATATTTTTGTCAAAGTACAGCTGATTTTTCAGTTTTTGCTGCTGTTATGGTTTCCTTGTTAAGTCTCTGATCTCCTGGTTTAGTTTGAAACCAGTTTGAGCTTCTTTCTACTCTACATGTACGAAAAAATTCAAATCAATATTATAAAAATAACCATTACCACCACTCAAATTGTGACATCAACACTGATTGTATACTGGTTTACATAAGTGAAAAGTGAGTTAAAAGGGTAGAATATGCCTTATTGATTATACTGAGGAGTGCCAAGGGAGTGATCTGAGATGTTCAGGAATCAATAAAGCCGACTCCAGTTCCTTTCTGTAGAACTTTTCCGTTTTTTTATTGACGGCAGATCGCCCTTGAAAACGCCATTCATCCAAAATGTTGGTTATGGTTAAAAACAAGTTTTTGTGCATTGGTTTTGCCCATATATTTGCAAACGGAATATGTGCAAAGAAACATCTGTGGTTGCATGAAATAAATGACATTTACATACTTTTACTAAACAGAAAAATGACATGAGATGTTTGTTACCTGGTTGAGCTGACGTCTTAACACAGTGGAAAGTTAGAAAGAAGTATAGCTAGCCTGAGGCTTTTGTGCAACAAACTGCATGCTGAGCAATACCGCAGAACCTGATTGTAGCATGTTCTGTATGTTTTAGAAAGTGTCAAGCAGGTGTGTTGAACCACCGAAAGATTGCAAAGTCCTGCAAGACTCGCAACGTACAGACGCCAACTTAAATAACCTTTCAGTTCAACTCAATTCAAATGCAAATCATCAAACGTATACACTGTTTTTGAGTGCTAAAACTCACTAACCCAGGGGTGTCCAAAATGCAACCCGCTTGCCATTTGTGGCCAGTGGCTGTTTTTACATAATATTCTAAAATGATGACTTAACCAAAAAAATCCAAACAACAGCAAAAAAGAAAAAATCTGCAGTAATTTGACAAAAGAATAAAGTAAAAATATTAACAAAAGGTATTGTAATTTAACAAGAGTGTTGTCATTTTTTTTGGAAATAGCCATATTTATTATAAAAAAAGACAATAAAACTGTTTTCAAAAAAAGTTATAATGTGTTGGCAATGAGAAAAAAGTGGCAATTTTATGAACATAAACTCAAAATAACATGAGGGGAAATGATTTTTTAGTGGCATACGGTAAATACTAAAGAAAAAAATACATTGCAATTTAAAGTCTCTATATGAGAAGCATCCATCCATCTTCTCACGGTATGCTGGAGTCTATCCCAGCTGACTTCGGGAAAGCAGTTTCACCTTCTTTTCATAAGTGACATATCTGCAGATATACAGTGAAGAATTTAATAAGATAATATTATGATGTAAAGCAGGGGTAGGGAACCTGTGGCTCGGGAGCCAGATGTGGCTCTTTTAATAACCACATATGGCTCTCAGAAGTTTCTAAAGGCCATAACATTTATTTATTTTAATGTCGTTTTTTCTTAAAATGTATGCAACATATCTTGCTTTACAACAGGAGTGTTTGAAGTGCAGTCCAAGTGATTGATTTGCCTAAATACACAATTTAACGAAAAACTTTAAGGAAACAAAAATGCAAGCAAAAATAGAAAAATATGCAGTAATTTTAAAAAAAAGTCATAGTTATAAGAAAAGTTTAAAAAAAAACCTGCAGAAATTGAAAAAAATTGCTGTAATAAAATGTGTAAGAAGTCAAAATATTAAGAGTATTAACAGTAGTAACAAAAAAAACAATATAAAGTTGTAATTTTTGGAAAATTAGGTTGTGGAAAAGGTTATAATATTAGGTCAATAGAAATATTACAGGAGTAAAGTCATAATTATGATAAAAGTTAAAAAATATTGGAAACTAAAATAAAACAGCAGAAATGGAAAAAAATGCCGTAATTTTAAGTGAAAAAACTTTACAAAATTTTACGAGAATAAACTTGTGATGTTATGAGTAAAAACAATGTCATTTTAGTAACAGAGTTATTTTTTTTAATGTTGCAATATTAAGAAACAAACAAAACAATATAACGCTGTCATTTTTGGAATATTATGTTGGGGGAAAAATTGTTTGGGCATAAAGTTATAATTTTGTGGGGAAAAAGTCATAATATTACAATTATAAATATCATTTCTGTTTTTGTTTTGTCTAATTGTTTTTGCTGACATTTGAAAGTAAAACATGACAGGAATCACATTGTTAAAAACATTCAAAATTTAAAAACCCTCTCAGCACTTTCAGCCATCCAATTCAGAGACTTATTATCTTCTAAAATTGTTGGCACACTATTAGTTGTATTTCCTTTCAAAAAATAGGATATGGCTCTAACGGAAGTACATTTGAAAATATGTATCGTTCAGGGCCCTCTTAGCCCAAAAGGTTCCCGACCCCTGTTGTAAAGTCACACGTCAATCCGTTCATTATAGCTACTGCTTATTTTGTTCAGCGTTACAAGGAGCTGGAGCCTGTCCCAGCTCAAGACAACACCCCGGACTGGTCGCCAGTCAATCAACCATTCACACGCACTGAATGGGAACTCAACCCAGGCGGTCGCATGCAAGTCTTTGTTTGGACACAATTCATTGGATCCAAGTGCAGAATCCTGGTGACTGCGTTCAAGGAAAACTGCCCTATTTTGGAATTTTGCCCATCATCTACAATCCTCATGTGAGACTTGAACAGACACCGCGGTGGTTCCCAAATGTTTTTGCCGCGCCCCCCTTTTGGAGATAAAGTGGAAGTTGTGGCAATGCTTAAAAGAACCAAAATACTGTAAGTATTACACGCTACCATAAATGGTCCCGGCATGTACATAAAAGCGTAAAGCCTTGTTGGAGGTGTTTTCATGGTGGTCTCTGTATATGCGTGTCGCATTACATGCAGAATGAGCTGTCCCTTCATCTTTAGAATGCCCAGAAAAGAGAAACCCGTGTGTTCATGTCTTACAAAATTATTGTGGATGATGGGCAAAATTTTAACTAAAAGTGCAGTTTTCCTTTCAAATACTAGGAATTATAGCACAGAGTTCACAGTATAGTGTAGTATAGCGTCTACTTTAATAGTACTTTACGGAACATGTTTTGTATCAAGCAAAGGATAAAGATCTTGTAAGTGGTCTCTTCTTAGCTATTTCTTTGGGCACCACAGTCTCCAGCAACCTCCTGACCAGCTCGAGTCGGCCCGTCCTGATGAGCGCCCGAGACAACTCTGTGACCTCTGCTGTGTTTGTCCTGTAAAGGCACCTCAGCTCCGCCTTGACCATATGCCCGGGGTACTTCTCCTCTGCCTTTTGCACACACTGCTCCATTTGTGTGATGATCTGGTTGGGGTCAGGGCCTCCCTGCATGAACAGAGCTAGTAAGGCCTGTAGGAGGCAGCGCAGGACTGAGGCATCAGTGCCCGTCGGTCTCTCCAAGTCCAAAGCGCATTTGAAGCAGTCTACAGCGTTTTGTTCCTCCCCCTTCAGCAGGAGGCAGCGTCCTCTGAGCAAGTGGACGTCAGGCAAGCTGTCACCCAGCTCATACTGCAGGGTTTGCGACAGACTCACCAAGGCGTTGTTTATTGCTCCTTCATCCACCAAAAGGCTTTCCTGCAGTGCATCTACACCCATGTAGTAGTACACCTGGAGGAGAAAAGCACACTGGCGTAAAATCTCAACTCACTTGTCATTGCTCTTTGTGTCTCACCTGTGCCATCTCCAGGTGCGTCCTCAAACATGAACGCACAGCCAAGACTCGATCCAGGTTTTTCCGGGCCTCGGTAAGCATTTGTCTGTCTGGGATTCCGCCTTCCCCGCTTTTGGCCTTTTCCAGATCCCTGATGTAAAGTGTTGTGTTGATCTAACGAGGAGCAATATTTGTTGTATTTTTCATTGATTGTGTGCAATAGTCATACAAAACACTTTTATTTGTTTCAAGTCTTGGGGCAAGTCTAATGTTCTTATTCCTTTGGCGGATTCTTCTTCTTTTCCTTTGGGCTTATCCCTTCAGGGGTCGCCACAGCGAATCAATTGCTTCCATCTAACTCTGTCTTCTGTGTCCTCTTCTCTTGCTCCAACTACCTTCATGTCCTCTTTCACTACATCCATAAACCTCCTCTTTGGTCTTCTTCTAGGTCTCCTGCCTGGCAATTCAAAACTCAGCATCCTTCTACCAATATATTCACTATCTCTCCTCTTGACATGTCCGAACCATCTCAATCTGGCCTCTCTGAATTTATCTCCAAAACCTCTAGCATGTGCTGTCCCTCTGATGTGCTCATTCCTGATCCTGTCCATCCTGGTCACACCCAAAGAGAACCTTAGCATCTTCATCTCTGCTACCTCCAGATCTGCCTACTGTCTGGCAGATTATTTTGCGTATACTAATTAATATATCTCAGATTTGAGTACATAATATGTATACTTTCAGATATTTCAATCTAGTGCACAATAGTGAATCATTTGCAAAATTGAAGTTTATAAATTTACATTTGTGTTCCCAAAGGCATATGACATATGCAATTGTTGACACACCTCACCCGCAGTAGCTGTGGAGCCCCATGTTGCTACGGGAAGAACATGGTACACGTGTGTAATGTGCCAATTTCTATAATGGCCCAAATTGTATTCTGCCTAGCACAAATGTGCGGGGAAAAACCTTGCAAGCTAGAAAAAATTGTATTTCAGTTGTAAATGTTGTCAAGCATCAGCGTGACTATTGCTGCCGATGTTAAAATTGGCTGTAAAAAGCAAATAAGAGACGGTAGGAAAGAGCGCCGTTGAAAATGAAACAATACAATTGTAGTCTCCTCCCAAACATTGAACTTTCATACTAGCAAAGCATTGGGCCCAGTTGCGTATATATAATATATGTAAAATATTGTATAATATAATAACCTTGGCGAGGGTGCAGTATGCCTGCCAGTTGAGCTCCGGATCTGGAAGCACATTGAGAGCCATGTTGCAGATCCCCGTGGCCATCTCATGTTTGCCCAGCAGAAAAAACAGCTTGGCCAGGAGGTTAAGGATGAATGCGTCATCGTTAGCCAACTTGATGGCCTGCAAAACACACAGCAGATATATTTGTGTTTGTGGAGCATGTGAAGTGAAAGCCCTTCCTGACACTACTTCTGCCAGGGAAATGATTCCAGTTCGGAAAGGGTCTGTCAGTCAGTTGATCGTGAATATCATTTCATAAACAGTTAGAAAAGGGGTGTCCAAACCTTTTCTGCCACATCCTGATAAAGAAAGGATGTAAGGGCCACTATGATATGTTGTAAAGCAAGCCATGCTAAGAAGTTTCAAGAAAAAAACTGCGTCACATCCTGGTTAAGGGCTATTCCCATGGGAATAAGTGTTATTCCCATAATATTATGTCCAACCTAATTTTCCAAAAATTGGTTTAGTTTTTTTTTCTCATAATATTAACACTTAAAAAAAATATCAATATTGTATTTTTCTTTAATATTTTAACTTTATGCTACTAAAGTTTTTCCTCATTTTTCTATTCTCTGACTTTTTTTCTTGATATTTTGACTTTATTGGCATAACATTTCAGCTGATAAAAAAAATTGTTTTTCAGTGTTTCAACTCTAATTTTACTTCTTTTTATTATGACTTTATTCCCATCATTTTTTTAACTTTATTTCCCTAACATCATACGTTTTTCCACGACAAAAATTTTCAAAAAATCCACTTCTATCTTTGTGGGTGTTACATAATATAGGGCTACTATAAAATAATATGTAGTACTTTGTACTACTAAAATGACATTATTTTTCCTCATTATATTAAATCGTTATTCTCATGTAATCTGACATTGTGGTGTTTTTCTTAGTATTTTGATTTATTATTGAAAAATACTGTTGGGTTTTGTTTTCATTTTTTGTTAGATTCTATTTTTAGAATGTGCCGCGGGCAAACAAAAAAACAGCTGTGGACCGCAAATGGCCCCTGGGCCACACAGTGAGCACCCCTGAGATAGCACTTACAGTTCCATAGCAGGATAGCGGATCAGTGGCTGAGTAGCCACAGTCATGTACAGACATGGGCACGGTGGTGAACTCATCCCGTCTCTCCAACATGATGCCGACGTAACACCAGGAGAGAGCTGGAAAGGAGACGTTTTTAATACGTTTGAGTTGCCAGCCGATGGACTAAATAGATACGATTCAAATGCAGGCAGGTGAAGCAAGACAAGCGTATTCAATATGTTTATGCTCTGCTTATTGCATGAAGGAATGAGTTTGGCTGCCGAGATGAAGGGAAGGATAACACTCTATTTTCAAGCTCAATAGAACGAGATCAGACTTTTACAACAAATTAACAAAGCATGTACTTCAGATATAAATAAAAGGTAGGACCACACGTGTGTTTAGTTCATAAAACAAGTAAATAGGACTAAGAAGAATTTGAAAACAACATTTTTAACCTTTAGCGATTTTTTTTCTTACTATCCTCCGGACGTCACTGTTAAAATGTAAAAATATTTAAGCTCCTGAGACACGGCAATGCTTTTCTGTCCTCTGTATGGGACAGGCGCTTTAAGATGATGGATGAAAGAACTGATATTTATGACATATATGCTCAGGAGGATGTATGCCATTGAAAAAAATATGAACGCTCCACATAGTTTTCGAGTGTTTACCTTTTTGTTGTGTTTTCTCGGACTCAAGTGTTTGTCTAAGAAGTCTGAGCGCCTTGTTGTAGTGACAAAGTCTGGCGTATTCCACGTCCCCTTTAGTCTTGACTATGTGGTCCAGTCTGCAAGTTGAGACAATCAAGCACAATTAGCCCAACACATTGATCATTTTTCAATCGTATTACTTCTGTACCTTATATAAATGGTTGCCATCTTAAAGTACCAGCTTCTTTTTTCCTCTACTGGTATCTGAAAAACACATTATTGATCACTCCAGGCACAAGAAATGAATATGTGTGAAATATTACTCTACATTTAAATATAGACTAATATGTTGTACTGCTATGTCAAAAGTGTTCATAATTTGGCCCAAAAAAAAAAGGTTGTGTTAAACGTAATCAGGAAAAATAGTCACCATTTTTGTTGTTTTAGTTACTTGCTCAAAGTATACATTTAGAAAATGGATACTTGGGTATGCCTGAAAGACTGTGACTAATTTTGGACAGAATTACAGGTGTCACAAGATCTCGCGAGATTTCTCGTTAAGAAAAAAATACTCTTGTGGGCAATATGTTTGGGATGGTAATTAATTAATCACACAGAAAGGAAATCAAATGAAAATGAACGTGATAATTTTGCAAGCCTTAATACATCGCCACGTGCATTTTTCTCGCCTATCGCCTCCAAACAAGCAGGAAGAGAGTTCCTTGCCACGTTTGTTCCATAGAACAAGAGCATGAACAGAGTGAACCCTTTTGTCAGTCATAGAGTTTATTGTCTCTGTGGTTGCAGGATGGGCCGCAAGCAGACACGCAGAGTGCAAAAGAGTGTAACTTAGTAGAAATTAAATACATAGACTGCAATATCTTGTCATATATGTTTTCATTGTACTTTTCTTAAAAGTAAAGTTAAAATGTCGTCTCATCTGTTTCTCATAGACCGTACGTGTCAAACTGGTGCCACGGAGGGCCGAGACACTGCAGGTTTTCTCCCCAACCTGTTTCTCTAGCAGGTGCTTTAACCGATGAGCTCCTTCCTTCAAATGGATTAACATCACCTGTTTTAGTGACCGGCTGGAAAGAAAACCTGCAGGGTCTCGGCGCTCCATGGCACCAGTTTGACGTAGACCCAATCTTGTGTATCGTCTCGTCTTGAGTGTCTTCTGACTCCCCTAGTCAGAATGTAAAAATAATCATTTTCTTAAAAAGATATACAGTATGTTGTGGTGTGTATTTTGCTACTTTCTGGTGTCATTTCCCTCTTAAAAAATACCCCTTCACCAAATACAACTCCACTTCAAATTTGGTCACCCTGGACTTTCAAATTTGGTTTGAACACTCCGGGGATTCGATTTATTAATATTTGAAACGGATCTCCTTTTGTTAAATGCCTCTGCCTACTACTAGCTGATATGTGCATGATATGATTCCACCTCACCAGTAGACCACCATAGTCCAGTGCTTTCTTATACAGCATCAGAGCAGCAGTAAGTCTCTCCCGCAAGTCCTCGTCTTTCTCCAGCTCCACATCATAGGGGTAGACGTAGGCCTGTTCAGCCAGGCAGCGGGCCGCCATATGCCTGTTGTCGTCCTTGGGGTTCTCTCTATTTTCTAAGCCCATGAGCTGGGACACTTTCTCCACACATTCGGCAGCATCCAGTTCTCTTCCCTGCTGGTCGTACACATAACCCAGATTGGCCCAAGCATTGAGGTTCCCCGGGTCTTCTTTACAAATGCCCCTGAAAGACCAGGATGATCAGTGATAGAGATAACTGCCGGATTGCATTGTTAAAAATGTAAATAAATAAATAAAACTAGACTGGATGACACATTAAAGTCTTAATACGGCCACACTCTACAGCCTACGACTTTTCTACTTTTGAACTAAATCTAAAAATAACTATTCCCTTGTTATCTAAAACATATATGATGTAAATATTATGTGTTGTTAAGGGGTTGCAACTCTAATAAATATTACAAAAGTTATCTTTAAATGTGTCCTCATTCATCCATCCATCCATTTTCTTCCGCTTGTCCGAGGTTGGGTCGCGGGGGCAGCAACCTAAGCAGAGAAGCACAGAGGTCCCTCTCCCAGGCCACTTCGTCCAGCTCTTCCCAGCGAATGACGAGGCGTTCCCATGCCAGCCGAGAGACATAGTCTCTCCAACGTGTCCTGGGTCTTCTCTGAGGCCTCCTACCAGTTGGACGTGCCCTGAACACCCCACCAGGAAGGCGTCCGGGAGGCATCCTAACCAGATGCCCGGCCACCTTATCTGGCTCGTCTCAATGCGGAGGGGCAGCGGTTCTACTCCCAGTTTCTCCTGGATGACAGTGCTTCTCACCCTATCTCTGAGGGAGAGCCCAGACACCCTGCGAAGAAAACTCATTTCGGCCGCTTCTTGTCGATCTTGTCCTTTCGGTCACTACCCAAAGCTCATGACCATAGGTGAGGGTAGGAAAGTAGATCGACCGGTAAATTGAGAGCTTTGCCTTTTGGCTCAGCTTTCTTTTCACCACGACAGACCGGTGCAGAGTCGCATCACTGCAGACGCTGCACCACAGTCTGCCAGTCCAGGGGCACCGAGCCCGACGTTTACGCGTTGCTGAAGAGTCGTGTCAACCAAGACACGCCCACAGCATCCAGGGCCATAAAGAACTCTGGACAGATCTCATCCACCCCCGGGGCCTTTCCACCAAGGAGCTTTTTCATCACCTCGGTAACCTCAGCCCCATAAATAGGCGAACCTGCCTCAGAGTCCCCAGGCACTGCTTCCATGTTGGAAGATGTGTCGGCTGGATTGAGGAGGTCTTCAAAGTATTGTCTCCACCGGTCCACAACATCTCGAGTTGATGTCAGCAGCACACCGTCCCCACAATGCACGGTGTTGACTGTGCAGTTCTTCCCCCTCATGAGACGGTGGATTGTGGTCCAGAATCTCTTTGAAGCCATCCGGAAGTCGTTTTCCATGGGCTCTCTGAACTCTTCCCACGTCCAAGTTTTTGCCTCAGCGACTGCCAGAGCTGCAGACCGCTTGGCCTTCCGGTACCTGTCAGCTGCCTCCAGAGTCCCATGGGCCAAGACGGCCTGATAGGACTCTTTCTTCATCTTGACGGCATCATTCACCACTGGTGTCCACCAATGGGTTCTGGGATTACCGCCACGACAGGCACCGACCACCTCACGGCCACAGCTCCGATCAGCCGCATCAACATTGGAGGCACGAAACATCGCCCACTCGGATTCAATGTCTGCTGCCTCCTTCGGAACTTGGTCAAAGCTCTCCCGGAGGTGGAAGTTGAAACGCCTTCTGACAGGGGACTCTGCCAGACGTTCCCAGCAGACCCTCACAATGCATTTGGGTCTGGAAGTCTGACCGGCATCCTCCCCCACTATCGGAACCAACTTACCACCAGGTAGTGATCAGTTGACAGCTCCGCCCCTCTCTTTACCCGAGTGTACAAAACATGTGTTCGCAAGTCCAACAAAACAACAACCACAAAGTCAATCAATCGAACTGCGACCCAGGGTGTCCTGGTGCCAAATGCACATGTGGACACCCTTTTGCTTGAACATGGTGTTCATTATAGACAATCCGTGACAAGCACAGAAGTCCAATAACAAGACACCGCTCGGGTTAAGATCAGGAGTGACGTCCCTCCCAATCACACCTCTCCAGGTCTCCCTGTCGCTGGCAACTTGAGCTTTGAAGTCACCCAGCACAACAAGGGAATCCCCCGAGAGAGCACTCTGTAGTACTTCCTCTAGGGACTCCAAAAAGGGCGGGTATTCTGAACTGCTGTTTGGCGCATAAGCGTAAACAACAGTCAGGACCCGTCCTCCCACCCGAAGGCCCAGGGAAACTACCCTCTAGTTTACTGGGTTATACTCCAACGTGCAGGCTTGGAGCCGGGAGGCAACAAGACTTGCCACCCCTGCCCGTTGCCTCTCATTACCGGCAACACCAGAGTGGAATGAAGTCCAGCCCCTCTCGAGAGAACTGGTTCCAGAGCCCTTGCAGCAGACCCCTGTGCGTTGAGGTGAGTCCGACTATATCTAGCCGGAATTTCTCCACCTCACGCACCAGCTCAGGCTCCTTCCCCGCCAGAGAGGTGACATTCCACGTACCGACAACTATCTTCTGTAGCTGAGGATCGGACCGCCAAGGCCTCTGTACCTCGGCCGCCACCCATCTCTCTTTGCACCTGACCCCTTTGGCCCCTTCCACGAGTGGTGAGCTCATGGGAGGGTCCTCAAAAAACTGAGTTGGCTAATTCACCATGTATTGATAATAATTTATGAAATATGATCATGGACATACCTGTCAAAAATTGATTTTGAAAATACGGGACATTTTTCAGAAAAGTATGGGAAAATTAGGGAAAAGGAGCGAAATTCTTTCACCAGAACCCCCAATGCATGAAGGCATGACCACACTGGCTATACTGGCTACAGGATGTGTTACTCCAATTTCTGGTGTTGCCTTTTTTTTTTGATTTTTTTTAATTTTTTTTTTCCAAGAAAGGTAAAAAACGGGAACCTTTTAAAAGAGGAGGGCAAAATCCGAGGAAATTCCTGGTGAAAACGGGAGGGTTGTCAGGCATGGGGAGAAGTGAGCCATGTTGTGACATTTTTATGGGTGTATCAGTTACTGGTCTTTTAAATTTTTTACCATTTGCTGATGGTCACGGAAGGTACCTCCCACAAAAGCTGCATGAATAATTGGAAAACCAATGACCTTTGGAGTCATTGGAAAAGCAGTAGCTTTTGCAGGCAGTAGCCTCATTGCTTATCGTTAACAAAGCTCCACTACCGTGACCGGAGACCAGTCATGAATGAATGCACAACTGAGATGGTTGCACTGAGTAGCATATGCAAACCTTGACTACTCAATGTCTGTCCTAAACACAAACATAGCCGTCGTGTCATGTTACAGTTTGGCCACCACCTCAGGAAAAATGAATATTTATCCAGAGTCAAACCGACCTTTTACAAACCTGCTACGTATTATCATTTTCCAGCATATTATAATTGAGCACCTGAATATTTCTTCAGCAGTTTGAAGATGGTCGAGGTGAAAAGCCAGCAGTCCGAGAAAATTGCGAACAGCATACTGTAAGTATCCAGCTTCAGCCTCCAGCTCCCCTCTGAGGCTCTCCTGTTTCAGGTAAGTGTCTCTGTGCCTCAGTTTCACAGGTCCAGAAGGCTCACAGTTGAGGTTTAAGTCCAGGTGGAAGTGACCAGGGATGTATTCCATGTCCTCCATCATAGATTCAATGTCGTCTGTGTTATCGGCCTCCATGGCCTTCTCCTCCTCCTATCCTTCTACATAGGCTATGCTACAAAAATAAGGAAGAATACAATGAGACCAGAGATGAAAATCCTGGCGTTACTTATGTTTGCACTGTGTAGTCCAAAGTAAAAACAGTAATGCTGCTCACCCCACACCTTCATCTGCTTTCACATGATTCACAGCAGGCTCTCACTGCTTGGTGCAGACAGGTTGAACAGGTTGGAGTTGGGAGTGGCCAGGAAGTGGAATACAGCAGTAAAAGGAAAGAGGTGATTAGCAACAATCAGTCCCTTTCTAACCAACATATGCAATGTTTATCTGCATTCATGCACACGTTTTTATGTATGGTCGATTATTCAGTATAATCCTCAATGTGGGCGTGTTTGAGGTCTGTATTTTGTAGGAATGTCAGCTGAACTGGCATGTTGTTTATGCTGTGATTTTAAGCAAAAATGCACCAAGGAGTGGTGGATGCCTGCTCATATCAGCAGTAGTTAGCTGAAGAATGCAAGTCATCAAGCATTGAGCGAGTATGCATCTAGTCGGAATGCATGCTTTAATTGTCTTACCCCATGGAAGAGCAACAAACACAAGCACACATGACAGTGATATGCATCCTCTCAACTATTCATTCATTCATTCATTTTCTATGGCTCTTATTCTCATTAGGGTCGGGGGTGTGCTGGAGACTATCCCAGCTCGCTTTGGCCGAGAGGCGGGGTACACCCTGGACTTTCAATTAAAGGTGGAAATAATCCCTTTATATTGTTACAGTACAACAAGCCGCGATAATGTCTCAGCAAAATGATATTCCTCACAAGACAATACTTTTCCATCTGCTGCTAAGTGTGTGTTTTCACATGCACCTAATTGATTGGGGAACACAATAAGATTCAGCGCCAAGTCCCGTACGTCCGTCACTGCAAAGAATACGTGGACAAATTAGTATAATGTTTAGATGAGATTCTAAAAAATAAAGTACAAATACTGAAAGCCGAGTATACGTACCGTGTATATGCAGGGGGGTATTTAGTCACTCGGGGGGCCAAGGCAAATCCAGGCCCTCAACACACTGCACTGACAAAAGTTTTATCTCACGTCAAACACAACGTGTTTGAACGTGGGCATCAACTTGCTACACAGCCATGTTTGAAATATTGTTTATCATCTACAGAGTAAGTAGATCCATTCATTCATTCATTTTCTATACCGCTTATCCTCATTAGGGTCACGGGGATGCTGGAGCCTATCCCAGCAGACTTTGGGCGAGAGGCGGGGTACACCCTGGACTGGTCGCCAGTCAATCGCAGGGCACATATAGACAAACAAACATTCACACTCACATTCATACCTATGGACAATTTAGAGTCGCCAATTAACCTAACATGCATGTTTTTGGAATGTGGGAGGAAACCGGAGTACCCGGAGAAAACCCACACACGCACGGGGAGAACATGCAAACTCCACACAGAGATGCCCAACGGAGATTTGAACCCAGGTCTTCCAAATCTCCTGACTGTGTGGCCAATGTGCTAACCACTCAGCCACCGTGCGGCCCGAGTAAGTAGATGATGAAGATAAATATTTAGTTATGTAGTACTAACAAGTGTCCATCCATCCATTTTCTTCCGCTTATCCGAGGTCGGGTCGTGGGGGAAGCAACCTAAGCAGAGAACCCCAGACTTCCCTCTCCCCGGCCACTTCGTCCAGCTCTTCCCAGCGGAGGCCGAGGCGTTCCCAGGCCAGCTGTCAGACATAGTCTCTCCAGCGTGTCCTGGGTCTTCCCCGAGGCCTCCTACCGGTTGGACGTGCCCTGAACACCCCCCCCAGGAAGGCGTTCGGGAGACATCCTAACCAGATGCCCGAGCCACCTCATCTGACTTCTCTCAATGCGGAGGGGCAGCGGTTCTACTCTCTCGGATGAGTCTCTCCCGGATGATAGTGCTTCTCACCCTAGGGAGAGCACAGCCACCCTGCGGAAAAAATTCATTTCGGCCGATTGTACCCGCGATCTTGTCCATTCGATCACTACCCAAAGCTCATGACCATAGGTGAGGGTAGGAACGTAGATCGACCGGTAAATTGAGAGCTTTGCTTTTTGGCTCAGCTCTCTCTTCACCATGACAGACCGGTGCAGAGTCCGCATCACTGCAGACGCTGCACCAATCTGCCTGCCCATCTCGCGTTCCATCCTTCCATCACTCGTGAACAAGACCATGAGGTACTTAAACTACTCCACTTGAGGCAGGACCTCATCCAGGACTTGGAAGTGCTGATTCTCATCCCAGCCTCTTTACACTTAGCTGCCAACCGATCCAGTGAGAGTTAAAGGTCACTGCTCGATGAACCCAACAGGACCACATCATCTGCAAAAAGCAGAGATCGAATCCTGCGGCCACCAAATTGAAACCCCTCAACGCCCTGGCTGCGCCTAGAAATTCTGTCCATGAAAGTAGTGAACAGATTCGGTGACAAAGGGCAGCCCTGGCAGAGTCCAACCCTCACTGGAAATGGGTCCGACTTATTGCCGGCAATGCGAACCAAACTCTGATACCAGTCATACAGGGAACGAACCGCCTGGATTAGGTGGTCTGATACCCTATATTCCCGAAGCATTCCCCACAGTATTCCCCGAGGAACACGGTCGAATGCCTTCTCCAAGTTCACAAAACACATGTAGACTGGTTGGGCAAACTCCCATGCACCGTCAAGGACCCTGCCGAGAGTATAGAGAAAGAATCTCTTTGTAGCCATCCGGAAGTCGTTTTCCATGACCTCTCCGAACTCCTCCCATGTTTGGGTTTTGCCTCAGCGACCGCCAGACCGGCAGACCGCTTGGCCTTCTGGTACCTGTCAGCTGCCTCCAGAGTCCCATGGGCCAAGACGGCCTGATCGGACTCTTTCTTTAGCTTTCCGGCATCCCTCACCACTGGTGTCCACCAACGGATTCTGGGATTACCGCCACGACAGAAACCTACCACCTTACGGCCACAGCTCCAATCGGCTGCATCGACAATGGAGGCACGAAACATTGCCTACTCTGATTCAATCTCCGCTGCCTCCCTCGGATCATGATCAAAGCTCTCCCTTAGGTGGGAGTTGAAACTCGTTCTGACAGGGGACTCTGCCAGAAGTTCCCAGCAGACCCTCATAATGCGTTAGGGTCTGTCAGGTCTGACCGGCATCCTCCCCCACCATCGGAACCAACTCACCAGCTGGAGCTGGTGATCGGTTGACAGCTCCGCCCCTCTCTTCACCCGAGTGTTCAAAACATGTAGCTGCAAGTCCGACGACACAACCACAAAGTCAATATTCGAACTGCGGCCAAGTGCACATGTGGACACCCATACCCTCTCGTTTACTGTGTTAAACTCCAACGTGCAGGCTTGGAGCCGGGAGGCAACAAGAATTGCCACCCCTGCCCGTCGGCTCTCATTGCTGGCAACACCAGAGTGGAATGAAGTCCAACCCCCTCGAGAGGACTGGTTCCAGAGACCTTGCTGTGCGTTGAGGTGAGTCCGACTATATCTAGCCGGAATTTCTCCACCTCACGCACCAGCTCAGGCTCCTTCCCTGTCAGAGAGGCCCCTCCCACAAGTGGTGAGCTCATGGGAGGGGGGACCCACGTCACCTTTTCGGGCTGTGCCCGACCAGGCCCCATGGGTGCAGGCCTGGCCACCAGACGCTCGCCATCATGCCCCTCCTCCGGGCCTACTATCAAGTGTGAATGTGAAAAAAATATTCTATTTGCTGAGCAAGATCTTCTTTTTCTTTTTCTTTCAGCTTATCCCTTCAGGGGTCACCACAGTAAATCAATTGCCTCCATCTAACCCTGTCTTCTGCGTCTTCTTCTCTCACACCAACTGCCTTCAAGTCCTCTTTCACCATTCCATTTTCTTTTTCTTATCCAAGTCCGGGTCGCGGGGGCAGCAGTTTCACTAGGGAAGTCCAGACTTCCCGGCCTCCGGCAACCTCTTCCAGCTCCACCGGGAGGACACCAAGGCGTTCCCAGGCCAGCTGTGAGACATAGTCCTCCAACGTGGCCTAGGTCTTCCCCGGGGTCTTTTCACGGCTGGACATGCCCGAAACACCTCACCAGGGAGGCGCCCGGGAGGCATCCGGACGAGATGCCCGAGCCACCTCAACTGGCTCCTCTCGATGTGAAGGAGTAGTGGCTCTACTCTGAGCTCCTCCCGGATGGCCCAGCTCCTCACCCTATCTCTTAGGGTGAGTCCAGCCACCCTACAGAGGAAACTCATTTCCGCCGCTTGTATCCGCGATCTTGTTCTTTCGGTCATGATCCATAACTCATGACCGTAGGTGAGGGTGGGAACATAGATCGATCGGTAAACAGAGAGCTTTGCCTTCCGGCCCAGCTCTCTCTTCCCCACAACGGTCCAGTACAGCGACCGCATTACTGCGGATGCTGCACTAATCCGTCTGTCGACCTTACGCTCCAACCGACCCTCACTCGAGAACAAGACCCCGAGATACTTGAACTCCACCACCTGACGCAAGACCTCACTCCCAACCCGGAGGGTACTGTCCACCCGTTTCCGACTGAGAACCATGGCCTTGGATTTGAAGGGGCTGAGTCAAATCCCAGAAGCTTCTCACTCAGCTGCAAACCGCTCCAGTAAACGCTGAAGGTCACAGCCTGATGAGGCCATAAGGACCACATTGTCTGCAAATAGCAGAGACAAGATCCTTAAGGTCACCAAGCTGGACTCCCTCAACACCTTGACTGCGCCTAGAAATTCTGTCCATGAAGATTATGAACAGAATCGTAGACAAAGGGCAGCCTTGGCGGAGGCCAACGTTCACCGGAAACAAGCTCGACTTACTGCTGGCAATGCAAACCAGGCTCCTGCTTCGATTGTACAAGGACCGAATGGCACGTAGTAGCGGGCCACCAATCCCGTTCTCCCGGAGCACCCCCCACAGGACACCACGAGGGACACGGTTAAATGCCTTTTCCAACTCTACAAAGCACATGTAGACCGGTTGGGAAAACTCCCACATACCCTCCAGTACCCTTGCAAGGGTGTAGAGGTGGTCCAGGGTTCCGCGACCGGGACAAAAACCACATTGCAGCTCCTGTACCCGAGGTTCGACTAACGGTCGTACCCTTCTCTCCAGCACTCTGGAGTAGACATTCCCAGGGAGGCTGAGGAGTGTGATCCCCCTATAGTAGGAACACACCCTCTGGTCACCCCTTTTAAAAATAGGGACCACCACACCGGTCTGCCAGTCCAGAGGTAATATTCCCGACTTCCATCCAATGTTGTAGAGGGCGTCAACCAACACAGTCCCCCAACATCCAGACCCTTGAGGAATTCAGGGCGTAAATCGTCTACCCCCGGAGCCTTACCATTGGGGAGTGTTTTAACTACCCCAATTACCTCAGCCACGGTGATAGAACTGTCCACGTACGTATCCTCAGACTCTGCTTCCTCTACGGAAGGTATGTCAGTGGGATTGAGAAGGGTCTTAAAGTATTCCTTCCACCGACCAACTATATCCACAGTCAAGGTCAGCAAGCCCCCGTCCGGACTGTAAACAGTGTGAACTGGGGGCTGCTTCCCCTTTCTGAAGTGTCGGACGGTTTGCCAGTACCTCTTCGAGGCCGACCGAAAGTCGTGCTCCATAGCCTCACTGAACTCTTCCCACACCCGGGTTTTTGCCCAACCACGCCCCTCCAAGTCACACTGTCATTGCCTACATGAGCGTTGAAGTCTCCCAGTAGAACTATGGAGTCACCAGCTGAGGTGCTCTCCAGAACCCTTCTGATAGACTCCAAGAAGGCTGGGTACTCTGAACTATTGTTCGGCGCGTACGCACATTACCCACAGTCAGGACCCTTTCCCCAGCCCTAAGGCGTAGGGAAATAACCCTCTCGTTCACCGGGGATGACTCCAGCACAGAGGCACCAAGTCGGGGGGCTAATAATAAGCCCACACCAGCTCACTGCCTCTCCCCTGCAGCAACTCCAGAGAAGAACAAGGTCCAGTCCCTCTCAAGGAACTTGGTTCCAGAGCCCAAACTGTGGGTTGAGGTGAGTCTGACTATATCCAGTCGGAATGTCTCCGCCTCTTCCACATGCTTGGGCTCCTTCCGCACCAGAGTAGTGACATTCCATGTCCCAAGAACCAGATTTTGCCGCCGAAGACCAGGTCGCCCGGACACCCGCCCTCAACCACTGCCCAAATCACATTGCACCAGACCCTTATGCTTGCCTCTGCAAGTGGTGGGTCTGCAGGGGGGAGTTCCCGGCTTCTTCAGGCTAGGCCCGGCCAGGCCCCAGGGGTAAAGGCCTGGCCACCAGGCGCTCGCCTGCGAGCCCTCCGACAGGCCTGGCTCCAGGGTGAGGCCCCGGTATCTCACGTCCGGGCGAGGTGTGGTCACTCCTCTGGTTCTTCTTCATTAGGGTCTTCTGAATCACTCTTAGTCTGGCCCGTCACCTAGAACCTGTTTGCCTTGGGAGACCCTACCAGGGGCAAAAAGCCCCTGACAACATAGCTACTAGGATCATTCGGGCACTCAAACCCCTCCACCACGATAAGGTGGTGATTCACGGATGGGTCCTCTTTCACTACATCCATAAACCTCCTCTTTGGTCTTCCTCTAGACCTCTTGACTGGCTGTTCAAAACTCAGCATCCTTCTACCAATATATTTACTAGCTCTCCTCTGGTCATGCCCCAACCATGTCAGTCTGGCCTCTCTGACCTATCTCCAAAACCTCTAACATGTGCTTTCCCTGTCTGTTTGCCTAATGTTAAGTCCGCCCTGTGTATTTGTTATCTACGTTCTCCCTACTTCCACAATTTTGAAAAGTACCGGAAACATGTTGAGTAATAGATTGAATACATGCATAGCAAAGCAATCTACTCTCCAACAGCCAGTATGGTTTCAGAGCAGACATATTAACAATATTGGCAATAATGCAAGCGATCAAAGAAATCATAAACACTCTTCATCAAAAGAAACAATATGCATTTTTAATCTTATTATTTTAAGAAATCTTTTGACACACACCATGACATTTTAGTAATACAACTGGAACTGTATGGCATCAGAGGTATTGTGTTATACTGCATTAAGTTATTTAAAGAAGAGACAGCAGTTCAATTAGCGAGGATTTTTGTCATGCTTGGTTGTGGGGTTCCCCAGGGTTCAGCGTTGGGCCCCAAACTTTTTATCTTCTGCATCACTGACATTTGCAAGGTGGCGCAGGTATTTAGATGGGTGCTGTTTGCTTCTCTGTTCTGGGGGAAATAAAGAAATGAGCAAACTGAATATCTGGTTTGACAAAAAACCAACAACTTAAATAAAAGAAAAATGATGATGTTGGGGAATCACAGGCGCAATGTGCAAAGCCCACGCGCTGCATCACCTTTACTGGCCCCGACAGCATTCAGAAGTTACAAAATGTGTGTTTTGTGAGCATAGATATGGCTCTCTGTGGGCAGGACTTTCTGCTTGCACCATGTGGGTGTTCAGAAACACTTGCACCATCGTTGCCATGGTGGTCATCATGGTAACGGGAATGACTGCTTGGCAACCATTACATTTTCCAGGTTGAAAACAACAACAGCAACGTAGATACAAAATCCACACAGTGTATTACTGGGGAGATGATAATAATCCATATATTCTCAGCAATGTTCCCCTTTATAAGGGGATTAGGGTGTGCCCCATGTGCCGATAAAAGGTTCTATTGACCTCAAATTAAGTCTATGCTAACCTACACTAACCTATTTACCTCGCACGTCTGTCCTAATTACAGAGACAACCTGTAATAGGAAAAATACAAAATGCAGTATGTTCCACAAGTACTGAGGCAGGGTTTATGATTTTACCTGTATACATCTCAAAAGCGCATACAGCGGTACTTGCTACAGTGGTTTTCATTATGAATTTCTTCCAAAAGGTCATTGGTAAATCCAATTAATCTGTCTCAAACCCTCAAAAATGTTGACAAAAAATACATGCAATGACTAGTTTTACATGTAGAAAGCAATGCAAAAATAATTATGAATATCTGGCACACGTAACTTAAAACATATAGCTGTTTATTGCATCCATCGCTCACGTTTTTCGCCATTCACAAGGGTCTTTGTAAGCATTTATGTACTTCCTTTGAAGTGTAGGATACTAAGGAACAGAAACTAGGTGGATAAAAGTATGATTGTCGTTTGGTTTTTGCACAGAAATCGTACCGTTGGTCTCATAGTCTTTTACATTTACATTAACAGGCCCCCATGAGCAGAATACAAAGGCTCCTAGGATCACAAGGAAGCTTCGTTAATCCAGACTTTATACCTTCCCGGCTCCTCCCTCTAACGTAATCTCTTTCATTAATTCCATTGTTACACCCTCACCATCTGTAAGTAAAACCGCTCCAATGTTTTGATCATTCAGTACGGAAATCTCCCACAACCGGTTCTCGCCCGAAGACAGCTCGGATAGGCTCCAGCCTACCCGCCAGCCCAATGAGGACAAGCATTACAGAAAGCGGATAGATAAATCGCTTACAGATATATCAATGCATCCTTGAACGGCTTCTCCGAACCATCTTTTCTTGTGAATTGGCGTCACTTTCCCCGTTCAATTCAATCGTTGTGATTTACTGATAAGTAATCTTCAAACTCTTCACAAACTAGCGTCACAAGTTACACTCAGCTGCGGTGTCGTAGTTATGTGTACTTGAGTTCTTTATTTGTTAGGACAATTAGTAAATAAGGGCCGCGCGGTGGCTGAGTGGTTAGCACATTGGCCACACAGTCAGGAGATCTGGAAGACCTGGGTTTGAATCTCCGTTGGGCATCTCTGTGTGGAGTTTGCATGTTCTCCCCGTGCGTGTGTGGGTTTTCTCCGGGTACTCCGCTTTCCTCCCACATTCCCAAAACATGCATGTTAGGTTAATTGGCGACCCTAAATTGTCCATAGGTATGAATGTGAGTGTGACTGGTTGTTTGTCTATATGTGCCCTGCGATTGACTGGCGACCAGTCCAGGGTGTACCCCGCCTCTCTTCCAAAGTCTGCTGGGATAGGCTCCAGCATCCCTGTGACTCTAATGAGGATAAGCGGTATAGAAAATGAATGAATGAATGAATTAGTAAATAACGTCGACCCTCTTCCCATTTCTAGACCGTGGGTGTTTATTTTGGTAGTCCGCCAACATGCTGCCCACAGTGTGCCTTTTGCCGTTTAACTTTGAAAAGCTGTACCGGAAGCGATGTGATGTCATGTGCTGCGTTGACAGTCGGGGCTGTTCCACTTCTCCGCAGCCGCAGCTGTCACGCGGGGGGAACGTTCGCAGTGTGGATGCTGGTTGCGGGCTGGCCTGGCAGCCTCCCCGGCCTTGCTGCGGCCTCGCACGGACGCTGCAGGCGCACTCGATCCGCTAGACTACGCGCTGGAAATGCGTTCACTCAACACCTCCGACCGCTGCTGCTTGTGCTGGATGCTGACTGTTTGTTTTTCTGGGCTGCCATGTGATGGCGCACATCTCCCCTCCAGGTCTCTCTCCTGAACATTTCTGACAAGACAGGAGACAAGCTCTCCTGTAAGCGCGCTTACAGCCGATCCATGACCATGATGGATGAAGGCGCTCCTTGTGAGAACACGCCGGACCTGAGAGACGTAGAGGCGAAAATCGGCCGGAAGACCCCCGAGGGTTTGCTCAGGTGGATGCGGGAGGAGGCGTCCTCTTTCCGGGGAGAAGTCAAACCGGTCCCCGCGGGGCAGGACGGCACCAAGGAGAACGGGAAGAAGAGCCTGGATGAGAAGATCAGCATATTAAAGACAGAGATGGTATGTGCGTGGAGACCACACGGTCGGGCGTGCGTGGGCGTGCGCGTGTGCTGCAGTATGGAAGAAGTCAAATGATTGTTGATTGATTTATTTATTTTATTGTGTTTTGTTTTTGCATTAGAACTCCCGATCCGTATTCTGTACTTCAGATTCAAACTTTTTTAGTCCCAGGTTGACATACTGAAACTATATGGAAAAATGTATAATCCCCCCCCCACCATCATATAGTGGCATAATATATACACAGTATAGATATTATATATATATATATACACACATATGTATAGAAGGAAACATAAGGACATACATGATATATATAATTTTATATACACATATTTTATCATATATATAGTGTAAAAAGACTGAAAACTGTATATGGTATTAGATTTTAATTCGGCTTTTTTGCTTCACATGACTTTTTACTAAAGTTTTGTGTATTTTTGAAACCAAATCAAAAATCGATGTTTTATGTGTGCCACAGGCCACAAGTGACATTGTACTGCACTTTGGATATCCCAGCTGTATACTTTGTAGTATACGTCAGTAACGCAAGCAGTTTGCTGTTAGTACACCGGGAGAAGAAACACCAAGTCCGTGGTTCAGAACACGTTTTGGGCCTGTTGCGTGTGTTCAACTAGAGATACACTAACAGTGATAGCGCTGTGCTTAGTCCTTTAGGTCAAGTCTAAACTGAGATAAAACACTGTAAGCCTAATCGGTGGACTCCAGTGAAACTGCAGGATGCGTACCTTGTCCAGACCCAAAGGGAACGGGTAGGTATGATCCCTACTTCCCAAGTTGAGGTGTCAGCCATTGTACCCCAGAGGGAACAATATTAACATTTTGTGAAGGAACGAGCACAGATATTCAATATATTTAAAGTAGTTAAATATCCAGTATAATACAGTTTTTGCTATTAGACTGAGAATGATCAAATGATCAAAACAACTGATTTGGATCTATACTGTGGTGATCTTTTTCCGGGGGCCGTTGGCGGCCTACAGCTTGGCCCGTGGCATAATATTACTAAATGAAGTGGTGTTTACACATTTTGCCTCTGCGTTGTCCCATTCGCCGTGGCATTGCCTGTTATTTGGTTGGTTCGCCTGAAAAGCGTGACGGCTAGTTGAAGTACTTTTTGCACACGATTCATGCATTTGGCTCGCAAGTTCGGACCGAAAATGGTGCGTATTGGCACGAAATGCCATTGTCCCGCACAACTTAGCACATAAAGAACACATGCAAGTTCATTGTCTTCCACTTTTCAAGACTTACGCGGAGTGGAATTACTACAGCGAGTCCATTCATCCATTTTCTATACCGCTTACCCTCGTTAGGGTCGCGGGGATGCTGGAGCCTATCCCAGCTGACTGTGGGCGGTAGGCGGGGTACACCCTGGACTGGTCGCCAGTCAATTGCAGGGCAGAAATAAAACTATTCACACGGACAATTTATAGTTGCCAATTAACCTAACGTGCATGTTTTTGGAATGTGGGAGGAAACCGGAGGACCCGCAGAAAACCTGCACAAACTCTCACAGAGATGGAGATTCGAACCCTGAACCGCTTGACTGTGAGGCCAACATGCTACCCACTCATCCACCGTGCGCCTTACTCCTGCGAGTTATTATGGCATAAAAGACTAGACACCTTCACTTCCGGTCACGTAACGCGTACATCACTCCTGTTTACGACCAATGTACTTATTGGCATGCAAAACTCACACAAGTGTAACTAGGCTTAATATTTATTCCACCATATGTTCCGACTGATATTATATTGGATAAATAATTGTTGTATTATGTGTGTAATGTATGTCACTAGTAGTGAGCGAGTCCCTGATGCCAGTCATGCCCCTTGTGCCAAAGTAGGAATCCGGCCTGCTGAAAAACGGTGCAGAGACCTTTTCTACTTGCAAAGGTGTGAAACATCCACCAGGAAGCCCCACTGTTGAGCGTGCTTCTCTATGAACGGACATGTGAACATTGTACTTCATCAGCACCCTGCCTTCAAAGATAAACACTAAGGCTCTTTCCCAAACATTTTTTTCTGGGGACCACCACTGTAGCTTTTCTACATAATGACACCCTCAATGCGGGTCTCTTATTTATTAGTTTAACCAAGGTGTCTTTTTGGGACTAACTGAAATAGGTGCATCCATGTTAACACACATACAGTAATTACTTATAAGTATGTGTGACTTTCTCACTTTTCCGTGGTGCTGAACTTCCTCCCTGCTCTGGAAAGTAACCCTTTAAGATGCATAACACAGAAAAGCCTTTTTCCTTTTTTGGGGGGGGATAATGTGTCCACCGATGATTGGGGTCTGGTCCGGTCTGCGTTATTAGTCTTTGTATGGGCATAATCCATTGTTTGTCGAGATGAACATTAAGAATTCTGTCAATTGTGTAAAATTGCTTGTTGATTAGTAGTGACTTTGAGCAATTTTAAGTAAGATGTGGATGACTAATTCCGGTTGTCATGCTGAAATATAAGTGCAAGCTCAAACACGCTGTCTACGGTCTTAAACTTCCTCCGCCCATGGCCACCAGTGGCGACAGCTGGTCATTCAAGGAGGGGAAGAATTTTTTTTCTGGCCTACATCATAAATGTGTTTATTTATTTATATTTAAATTCTACCTTCCGGTCATTTTCAAGATAATAATCTGTGAGCCTGTCATTCCGACTTTAGCCGTGTTTTCTGCTGCTTGTTGGGGAAAGAAACCGCAAGGTGACAGAAGAGAGTCGCCAAACACAACGCTAGATGTTTTTAACAAAAACAAAATCACAGGGGATCGGTGAAGTCTCCGGATCAGTCCAGAACAACAGAAAGAAAATGCTCCGGTGCAAGTTTACACTTCAGGATTCCCTCATTTCAGTGTCGCCTCAGACAGATCATCCAGTCATCGTGCGGAAGCCAGTCCGGGCCAGCCCACTGCCTCACACACCCCCAGAGACGCTGAGCATCCAATGGGCGGGATAAAGCCCAGCGTTTATCCAATGACCGCTGTGGGGATGATTGATAAGGAAGTGGTGTCAGTTACCTGGGATAAGTAGCTGATTCTGAACAAAAGATAAAGGTATTCTAGAGCATATTTAGCCAATGCAATGCACACACAGCAGTACACTTATTTTTCACCACTGAAAAGTGTATTATTGGTATAAACTTCGTTTTTTTTTTGCCATTTTTGCTGTTGTGTTTTTTTTTTTCTCCGAATATTTAAACTGTCTTCTTAAAAAACCTTGGTAACTTTTCTTTTTGTCATATTATGACTTTATTCCAATAATATTTTGACTATGATTTACTTTCGATTATTTTTTCTCATAATATTTATAATTATATGGTTATTTTTGTAAAAGTACATCTGTCTCGTTAGATTATTATTACATCTTTCAGACTTTTCCATTTTTGTATTTTTTCCTACTTTTCTTGTTAAATGATATATTTAGAATTTGCTGTGTGCCATTAAAAAAAAAAAAACAGCCGACGACCGCTTGTCTATGGCGTGGATCCCCTTATACTCAGCATTCACAAAACATTTTTTTGAATTGTTGAAAAACTCACCATTTTGTGCTTACAATCGCCATACTTATCCATAATTATCTCCAATTAAACGCAACTCACACCTGAGGAGTTCTTCTGTAGTTCCACTCTTAACTCACATGTCACAAACCCAACAGGATCTTACCCTTCCAACACAAAATTACCCGACAAGTCACGCAGGCGAAACACGCAACGTAATTGTGCCACTCGGACTTTGCAAGTAATGAAATAGGCGCTTCATGCAAAATCCTACTATTTAATTGTCATTTATAGGCAAGAAGTGCTGCTCGTGCAGTATGTCCTTCTTAACTCAGCAGAATGACTGTTATCACTTTAATACTTGCCCACAAGAACTTGTGCGTCTGTTTATTCCTGCAAGAAGCTCTGCAGGAGTCACACTCGAGGTGAAATGCCTGCGGGGTGTATAACCCACGTCCTTCCTCTCACTTGCTATAATCTTCCAGCCTGCGTGCGGCTAAATGTCACTGTGTGGTTTTATGCACGAAGAAGATCAGCCTAGAATCAATGTCAATTCATTCAAGTCAGCCATCTGTCTTTTTGTGGATATTGGCAACCACCTTCAAAGATACCTACATGATACCAAACCGATATTTGTGTGTGATCGATTCTGTATTTGTGTTGTTTTGATGCATTTGAATGTGTGACCGAAAGTCACAAATAAATGTGCTTGCCAGTAATGATGTAAAAATCCCACTTTTACATCAAAATGGTGTGTATGTGTGTGTGTTGATATTAAAAATAGATAAAGGATGGGATGAATCAAACCCAGAGAGATGGATGCAGGCAGAGAGAGTGCCGGAGGTTTATAAAGCGATGGTAGTCAACCTTCTGTCGTGGCGATGGCGAGGACGGCAGACGCCTGCCTGAGTTAGCCTGCAAGGTGAAATGACAGTGGGAGACATGGGAGGGGGTCTGTGCACAGCGAGATGGGACTGGGCGGCGTGTTGTTGCGGTGTTACTGAGTGTCTGTCCCTGTGTTGCAGCTAGAAGTGATTCAGCAGCCTAGGAGGTAGCTGGTGGTGTGACATTGGGAAGCAGTTTTTGACACCTGGGAGTGTCTGCGTCACTGATCAGACCTTATTTGTGTGTTTGATAATCCTTCTGGCCACACAGTCAGGAGATCTGGAAGACCTGGGTTCAAATCTCCGTCGGGCATCTCTGTGTGGAGTTTGCATGTTCTCCCCGTGCGTGTGAGGGTTTTCTCCGGGTACTCCGGTTTCCTCCCACATTCCAAAAACATGCATGTTAGGTTAATTGGCGACCCTAAATTGTCCATTAGAGTATGAATGTGAGTGTGACTGGTTGTTTGTCTATATGACAAACACTGGCGACCAGTCCAGGGTGTACCCCGCCTCTCGCCCAAAGCCAGCTGGGATAGGCTCCAGCATCCCCGTGACCCTAATGAGGATAAGCGGTATAGAAAATGAATGAATGAATGTTATCCTTCCCTAAAAGTCACTATTACCTGCTATTACAATGCATCTGGAATAGTTCCGAGTAAAAGGTTTTCATTTGGTGCGGTGTGCTGTCCTGTGGTGTCAACGTGTGTGAATTATAAGTTAAGTTTGTCATTCATAATTCAAACAATAATGACTATCACATGCTGTCTACGGTTTCCTTTGCTCAGCACAGCTTTATGGCATCGCTCAGCCCCCTGGCTCGATTTTTAAGCCGCGCGTTGACTGTTTGGGTTCACTTGCGTTGCTCATAGCGCTTCTGCGGGAATGGGCCAGTTTGCTGACAGAAGCTCACTGATAAAACAGCTGCAGGGCTCATCTTTGAATGAGAAGACAACCCGTAACGATGACATTTTGATCGGATCATCCAGGCTTGTCTTTTCTTTGGAGAAACCTAAAGAAGAGAACCCAACCCAGTTTGAAAATCCATTCAAGCCACAAGTTCTTTTGCCATGAGTGTAACTCAGAAAAGTTTTAGGAAATATCAAAGATTCAAACACGGGGGCCTAAGGGCATGACATACTTTTTTTTTTTTTAAAGCGTTTGCAAATTGCTGCTCAGTTTTTTCTAATTCCCTCTACAAAAGTGATAGACCTAAGTTTAGCTACATTCCGACATGTGCACACAGGTGATGGATATGCAACATTTGAACCAGAGGTTTCCACATTTTTCCACCAAGGGTCACATGTACATTTTGTAAATCAACCCAAGTAGATATGCAAAAATGGTTTTTATGCTTAAATGGAAAAAAGCCTGCGTCTCTGTTCTCACTTTGGACAACCCTGATTTACCAAATATTTATAGCAATACAATATTTCAAGCTGGTATTAAACTGTCTTCTTGTTACTTGGTAGCCAAAGCTTATTTTAAAAAGAATTGATCGTTCAACAGAATATTTGACACATGCCTGACTGTAGCAGATTCAAACTGCTTTTCCAGAATCTTGTGACTGAGCCAAAAACAGGAGCTCTAAAATGTTTTTGGCTCAGTGCTGATGGAATAAAGAGTTCAGATCCTTCAGCGCCAGCTCTCATCACTCTTTGGTGTCATTTGACCTTTTGGTAGAAAGGTCCTCTTCATTATTGGCCACTCGGAAAACAATCAATGTTTTTGCAATTCAAGCAATGGGGTTGGGAAATCATTTTTAAACACAAGGGAAGTAAAATGCAAGAGACTATTAGCATGCATCTTAACAATACATGATGGAAAAGAACATTGAAGTAAAACTGCGCTATTTTGGGGAGTTTGCTGCACATCCACAATCCCAACGTGAGACAAAAACACGTCTTTCCATTTGCTGTGCGTTCCGGATTGCCACCTCATGGCGGCAGTTTTTCACTGAGAGTGTGCATATAACTGGGACTCACCTTTTCTGCCTTAAAAGCCCTTGAAAAACCTGCCAAAACCTCTGGCAACGTTTTGCAGGCCCATTCATGCAACATGCAATTTATAACAGGAGAACGTAGAGCAGGGGTTCCCAACCTTTTTGTCACAGCGGACCGGTCCGCGCTTGACAATTTGGCCGCGGTCCGGTGGGGGGGGGGGAGTTGTGGGGGGTGAAAGTGCAAAATATTGCTAAAGAAAGAGCAACAATGAGAGATTCGAACTCGCCATAACGCCAAATCAATACACTTTGCCCCCAAGTATGATGTTGTCAGTGCATTTCCGTTTCCTGATGTAGTAGGTCGGTATCAAGTGGTTCGTGGCTCGGTACCGGACCACTGACCGGTGGACCTGACTTCAAGTATTTTGCTAATTTTAAGCTTTATTAGAACTAATTCTTTGGCCTCATTTCACTGAGTCCATTGCGTCCAACATATCCCCCCACAAAGTTTTGTTTGCAACGTGCCAGCTCAGCGCTGACAAGGCCTGAAGAACTTTTACTTCTTCTTTTACGTTACACCATGCCGCAAAGACCGCACCGTGACAGAATGAGCCGAGCAGAATTCAACCTCGTGAAAAGCGACTCACGGACGCCACTTACTCTCAAGGAGATGGAGGAGGAGTTGGCAAGGTACTCGCCGGACGAGCTGAAGTGCACGATGTGGGGTCCAGACGGCACGCTGGTCACCATAGCGTCGGTGTGGCTGAGAACCGCCACACGCACGCCGACCCGCCGGCAACAGAGAGCCGGCGGTGCCAACTCGGGGACGGCGTCGCGGTGAGTCGCATACCCTCCTCCAGGCCTCCCTCCACCCTTCCCTGGTTCCTGTGGCGGTCGAGGACGGCGTCTGGGATCCGCCTTCTGGAGGGGGGGCTAGGGTGTCCAGCCGGATAGCGGAGGATGCGGGGCGGCTGGCAGAAGCCGCGCCGCGCAAGGGGACTGCGTCTACTCCGTGTCCTTGGCAGCTTTCGCCGGCTTCGGCAGCCCAGGCGCTGCCGATACCGGCGCCGTGCTGCAGGACTCTGCCGATCGCCGTGACAGTGTGTGTGTGTGTGGTTTTCATTGAAGAGAGACCAGCTTCTGCATCAGCTGTGACGGCCACACAGCTTTCTCAGTTACTCTTGTGTACATATACAACACATGGACAAAATTGTTGCTACCCTTTGGTTAATAAAAGAAAACCTCCCAATGGTCCCAGAACCGTTGAATCGGACAAAAGTTATACTGAATAAAAATTCTATGAAATTTAACCAGTCAATGTCAGACATTTCAACCATGCTTCAACAGAATTATTACAAAAATAAACTCATGAAACAGGCCTGGACAAAAAAGAGGGTTCCCCTAACTTCATATTTTTTTGCACAACCTTTTGAGGCAACCACTGCGATCAAACGATTCCTGTAACCGTCAACGAGACTTCTGCACCTCTCAGCAGGTTTTTCTCACTCCTCATTAGAAAACTGCTCCAGTTATCTCAGGTTTGAAGGGTGCCTTTTCCAGACGGCTCCTTCCAAAGATGCTCAATAGGATTTTGCTCAGGGCTCACAGAAGGGCACTTTTTGCTTTTAGCGGTGTCTTTTGGATCATCGTCCTGTTGCAAGACCCATGACCTCCGACTGAGACCAAGCTTTCTGACACTGGCCAGCACAGTTTTATCTACAATCCCTTGATAGTCTTGAGATTTCATCGTACCCTGCACAGATTCAAGACGCCCTGTACCAGATGCAGCAAAGCAGCCCCAGAACATAACAGAGCCTTCTCCATGTTTCACAGTAGAGACAGTGTTCTTTTCCTGATACAGTATGCTTAATTATTTTGTCTGTGAACGTAGAGCTGATGTGCCTTGGCAAAAGTTCATTTTGTCTCATCTGTCCACAGGACACTAAACCAGAATCTTTGCAGCTTGTCAAGATGTAGTTTGGTAAATTCCAATCGGGTTTTTTTTAAAATTTGTTTTCAACAATGCTGTCCTCCTTGGTCGTCTCCCATGAAGTCCACTTTAACTCAAACAATGACGGCTGGTGCGATCTGACACTGATGTTCCTTGAGCTTGAAGTTCATCTTGAATATCTTTAGAAGTTTTTCTGGGCTCCTTTGTTACCATTCGTATTATCCATTTATTTGAGCTGTCATAAATTTTCCACCTGCGGCCACGTCCAACATAATTGGCTGCATTCCCATGGATCTTCAATTTCTGAATAATATGTGCAACTGCAGTCACAGGAACATCAAGCTGCTTGGAGATGGTCTTATAGCCTTTACCTTTAAGATGCTAGTCTATGATTTTCTTTCTAATCTCCTGAGACAACTCTTTCGTCTGCTTCCTCTGGTCCATGTTGAGGGTGTTACACACCATGTCGCCAAAGTAGCCCTATATATAGGCCTACTGACTGATTAAAAGATTGTGGGACACCTATGATGTTAATTAGTGGACACACCTGGATTAATATGTCCCTTTGATCACATTATTTTCTATTATTATATATTTCATTATTTTTCACATTATTTTTATTTGTCTTTTCTAGGGTACGATCATTTTTGTCCAGGCCTGTTTCATGAGGTTTTTTTTTTTTTTTAATAATTCTGTTGTAGCATGGTTGAAAAGCAATGTCTGACTTTCATTGGTTAAATTTCATGCAATTTTTATTTTTTGCTTTTGTCAGATTCAATGGTTCTGTGACCATTGTGAGTTTTTCTTTTATTAACCAAAATCTTTTAAAACTTGCTTTATTTAATATACATACATACATATTATTTATATACAGTATATATATATACACACATAAATATACTGGGTGCATATGTTTTTTGTCGTTGTTGTTGGTTTGTTTATTTGCCTGTTGTTTGCTGACAAGGGACAGATTCCCGAGTACTGCCAAAGCGTTCTTGAGCCAAACCTGAGTCATTTAAGATTTTCATCTACTTCTCATGTTTCTGCAGGCACACTTGCGCTCAGCGGACGTTAAGATCCTTCAGCAGCTGCTAGCGGTCAACGAGGGCATCGAGGCAGTGAAATGGTTGCTGGAGGAGCGCAGCACACTAACAAGCCGCTGCAGCAGCCTGACCAGCAGCCAGTACAGCCTGGGAGAGGGCCCCGACACCTCCTGGAGAGGTTCCTGGAGTAGCCTTCACGACCCCAATGACAAGCTGGACAACATTTCCATCGGCAGTTACCTGGACACTCTGGCAGACGATATGGATGAATACTGCCCTTCAAGCTCAGAATCGGTCCTCTGCTCTTCCAGACCACAGGTCTCTGAGGCCACAGCGGTGGGGGGGATAAAGGGAGGCTCTACAGCCGTTGCTTCTGCAACTGTGACCGGGGAGAAACCCGGGGCTAGTACTGGAGTTGAGAATGGAGATGTAATCGCCATTCAGTCGAGTTTAGCTGACAAAATTAGAAAGGGGGCCATTGTTGTCAGTGATGTCAATGGGAATGGGATCACTGAGACTGAAACTGGAAAGCCATCAGTTCCTGCACACATTCCTGAAGCTCAGCCTAAAGCTAAGCAGGATTCTTTAGTTTGCTCTAAGGTGGCAGAGAAAAGCCTGGTCTCAAGGAACAATACTCAGACNTATATATATATACACACATAAATATACTGGGTGCATATGTTTTTTGTCGTTGTTGTTGGTTTGTTTATTTGCCTGTTGTTTGCTGACGAGGGACAGATTCCCGAGTACTGCCAAAGCGTTCTTGAGCCAAACCTGAGTCATTTAAGGTTTGCATCTACTTCTCATGTTTCTGCAGGCACACTTGCGCTCAGCGGACGTTAAGATCCTTCAGCAGCTGCTAGCGGTCAACGAGGGCATCGAGGCAGTGAAATGGTTGCTGGAGGAGCGCAGCACACTAACAAGCCGCTGCAGCAGCCTGACCAGCAGCCAGTACAGCCTGGGAGAGGGCCCCGACACCTCCTGGAGAGGTTCCTGGAGTAGCCTTCACGACCCCAATGACAAGCTGGACAACATTTCCATCGGCAGTTACCTGGACACTCTGGCAGACGATATGGATGAATACTGCCCTTCAAGCTCAGAATCGGTCCTCTGCTCTTCCAGACCACAGGTCTCTGAGGCCACAGCGGTGGGGGGGATAAAGGGAGGCTCTACAGCCGTTGCTTCTGCAACTGTGACCGGGGAGAAACCCGGGGCTAGTACTGGAGTTGAGAATGGAGATGTAATCGCCATTCAGTCGAGTTTAGCTGACAAAATTAGAAAGGGGGCCATTGTTGTCAGTGATGTCAATGGGAATGGGATCACTGAGACTGAAACTGGAAAGCCATCAGTTCCTGCACACATTCCTGAAGCTCAGCCTAAAGCTAAGCAGGATTCTTTAGTTTGCTCTAAGGTGGCAGAGAAAAGCCTGGTCTCAAGGAACAATACTCAGACCAAGATGATTACGACTAACGGGGCCCCGGAGAAGACAACCCTACAAACTAGGCCCCGCCTCACGGAAAAACTGAACCAGAGCCCGAAACGTAAACCTTACAAAAATGGAAATGTTGACTTAGATACTTGCAAACTAAATAGCAAGATGCATCTGGAGTATGACGCTCACTGGCGGTGGGTGCAATCGCAAGAAGATGTGACCTTTTTGTAAGAAGACTACTGAGCATGGTCTGTTGGAGAGTTAGCCATCAGGAGGCTTCCCTTGCTAAAAAGATGCTTGCTGGGTGTCAAAAACATTTTAGTCGGTCCCCCTTAGTGCACAAATAGCACGTTTTCTCAATGCACAACATTGATCTGTCACACAGTCAATCTAAAATGCCCAGTTTTCTTTTTGTTTTTTAGTCTTTATTGCACTTCTAAGCACACATGCTGTACCAAAAAAAACATCAACACAATTGTAAAAAATGTACCTTTTACCTTTCATCTGGAAAAACAGTGCCCATTAACACTCTTACTGTACATACGGTGCTCCATACTCGATGGCGCAACAATCATGTTCTCACCTTGAGGATCTCAGGATCACATACCTGAATGTTCTCCATTCTTCTTGCTTTAGATCCCCGTGATCAACAGTCTAAATAACGCCCTGTGGTAGATGACGTTGAGCTATGGTTGGCTAGCACAATTGATGAATGAAAGTCCCGTTGTGTGTATAAAGTATAACATTGGCTGTGGAACACATGTGTTGACCTCATGAGTGCAAATTTGTGCATGTTTGTCCCAAACACCTAAGCTGAAGATGATTCCCTCCTTCTATGTACTATTATGCAATGTTTTGTCAATGCAATGTGGCGCTTAACCACCAATGTGGCGCTTAATCATCTGCAATATGTTGATGTCACTGTGCAGGTACTCCTGCACCTGTCAGGGCTGGTTGTGGGTTCATTGTTATGTGAAATGTTATAAACAGCTATTGTGCCTGATTGGCCCAAACCTAATACTGTATATGCCTGGCCTGTTCTTTTTCTCTTGAGATGAATGCACTTGTTATGATAATCTTGGATGGTTGGTGTATTTTGCCTGCTTGTGTGCATAAAAACGGCTAGACCATCAGTCTCTGTGCTTTCTGTTACTATTGTTTTCCAAATGGGTTGCAAGTTACACAGTGTGACACTCTTTTTTTTGTTGTTTTGCTCCAGTTAGGGACATAATAGTACTTGGTAAAAAAAAATTCTCCCAAAAACATGTTGGCCGGGGGAGAGAAAGGCTTCATAAGAAAGTTACACTAAAACGCCGCACATCCATACAGAATAAAATCCATACAGAATAAAATCCATACAGAATAAAAGTCATGAAGTCATCCAAGCCCTCCTTCCTTTTTAACATATGCATTGGCTGCAAAGCGGCATTGCATGCCAAAGAGACTGTCTGCTCCACTAGGTTGTGGTTTTCTTTCCAAATTAGCTCAGCCGTATGGGGGAAAAAAACTGTGAGCAAACCTGTAGAAGCCATTATTTCAAACCTTAGTGCGTCTCTGTGAAAACAACTTGCAGCTCTTGGACGCAGGAATGGTTTTGACTGTATAGTCAATGTAAGAATGGAAAATGAACAACGTTTCAAAGTAAGAGTGTTGGTGCCTGGAAGAGCTGTTTTGAAAACTAGTTGAGTAGCCGTTAACATCAGTAGAGATGAACGCTCCAGGAAAGGACAATTACTGGAATTTAAGCATCATCTGTTTTGTGTTTGAAAACCCAGCTTAAAAAGATGAAATGTTTTAATGGTCGATGATGTTCTATATTGGTCACTAGATGTTCATTCATTCATTCATTCATTTTCCATGCCGCTTATCCTCATTAGGGTCAAGGGTATGCTGGAGCCTATCCCAGCAGACTTTGGGCGAGAGGCGGGGTATACCCTGGACTGGTCGCCAGTCAATCGCAGGGCACATATAGACAAACAACCAGTCACACTCACATTCATACCTATGGACAATTTAGAGTCTCCAATGAACCTAACATGCATGTTTTGGGAATGTGGGAGGAAAGCGGAGTACCCGGAGAAAACCCACACACGCACGGGGAGAACATGCAAACTCCACACAGAGATGCCCAACGGAGATT